>JAODKE010000050.1:7438573-7451434 GCA_026779605.1 Mormyrus hasselquistii | reverse complement strand
AAAACGGATATTTATCACGTTATGGGGACATTGTGTCCCCATAAGGATAGGTAAACCTGTTCACACACACACACACACACACACACACACACACACACACACAGCTCCACTCAGGCCCTCCCCCACCAACGTAGCTCCCATAGGATTCTCTCCAGAGGCCTTTTTAGCTGAGGGTGCTAAGGAATTAAGCAAAGCAGGTTTTGACGCCAGCACAGAAACGGCGCCGAACCTTGAACGATGCAACCCGAAAACTGCCAGCCCACTCGAGTGCGGCTCCAGAGCTGGAATCCACAGAAGAAGTTCAGCGAACTCTTCAGAAATGTGAAATATGTCACGCAGCTGTCTGCTGTTGGCCATATCTGCGAAGGGGTCCAGGCAGAGGTGCAGAGATGTATCGCAGTAAGAGCGGTACAGATAACGCATTAGCGAAATAGCTGAGAGCATAGCAAGAGGCATAGCACCAGCCTACTGCAGGACATAGCGGAAGGGAAGTCAGATCAGGAGAGAGAGGCTGGGGACCTCACAGAAACAGCCCCCGGTGATATCACCATCCCAGAGGGTGGGGGAGGAGGGCTCAGGCCTGACACGCTCCCAGCCAAGATCTCGTAGCTGCCGGATACCTCAGCACAAACACTGCTGCAAAGTCAGATATCTGTCAGACACACTGGCCTTTGATGGATGCTTGGGTCTGCATTATTATCTCACGGAATATGTCACGATGATGGGCCACTGTGATCTCACCCGCATCGACCCCCCCACACCCCCCGGTGATGAGATCTCCAGATGGGCCACTCTCAACTCCTCACCTCACATCATCCTGGTGTGGACATGTGAGACATAGTCACCCGTTACAGCATTCCACGACACCAGCGGGCTCCCGATTTGTGGACCTGTACGATAACATTAACTGACACCAGTCCTAGCAAACTTTAGCTTCTCAGTCACTTCATTCACAATCTGTGACATATTTATGATCCTATTCTTCAGCAGAAGCTGCATTGGGGCCCACTTTTTGTTGCATGAAAACATTTAAATTCTTTGCTCACACTTGTACAATGAAAAGTAACACAAAGGGACCAAAATAACAGCACAAAATGATCTACTTCAGTAAACTAGAAGAGCATATATTATTTAAGAAATTGAACGAATTTAACGAGACATAGTAGTCTACACTCATTGAAATCCCGATCCTTTCATGGGACATACTGAAAATTGCGGTCATCTCATAAAAACTGTATTTTATACTGTCAAAGTTACACCAATATTATGTAGACTGAGCGGTTGTATGCCGTTCACAATCTTCTCGCCCTTTCTGAGCAGCTTTTCACGCTTATAAATAGATCATTGTGTGATCAGACACACGGCGTTTTGTCCTCCTTGTTTTCTGTCGCCGGTGCGGGAGAATATATCTGAAGCGACACGTTCTTGTTACACGTCTGCTTATCTACTGGCATTCATGCGTGGCATAAACCAACAATAAAACAAGAAACAACGATCATTAAGAATAGATGCAAGACAATATTCTCAATTAAAATTCATTTCACGCAGATCATCCATCTGTTTCAACAGTCCCCAGTGATGCAGAAATGCCGTGTTTTCCGTGCATCAGGATCTCTCATTTTAGGGCAGATACATTGCACCGGTTTTTAAGGGACACACCTATTGGCGCTGGAAAAAGCTCCTGCTGACAGCGCTTCTCAGCAGATCATCGGCGTTTTGCGGCAGATTTTTCCTCTAGGCTCATATTTAAAGGCGGAGGCGGAGCCGGCAGCCTGACATCACCCGTCCATATAAAAGCCGCATCTGTCTGGCTGGACATCGGGCTGTCTGAGGCTGCTGTTCAGTACGCGCTCCCGGTTTGGACAAAGCATCCGCACAAGCATCACCACATAACCCGATCAGATCCAGCACTTTCGCTCTCTGCCCTAGCTACAACCATGACGGCAAACGGAACCAGCGACATGCTCAAAATCCAGTTTGGGCTCATCAACTGCGGGAACAAATACCTCACCGCCGAAACGTTTGGCTTTAAGATCAATGCCTCAGCCACCAGCATGAAGAAGAAGCAAATCTGGACCCTGGAGCAGGATGGCGACGACTCCAACGTGGTTTTCCTCAAGAGCCACCTCGGCAGGTACATCGCGACTGATAAGGATGGCAACATCACATGTGACAGCGAGACCCCCGGCGAGGACTGCAAGTTCACCATCACAGCCCACGACGATGGGCGCTGGTCCCTGCAGTCCGAGCCGCACAAGCGCTACCTGGGTGGCACCGAGGACCGCATCGTCTGCTTTGCCCAGACTATCTCCGTGGCGGAAAAATGGAGCGTCCACATCGCCATGCACCCTCAGGTCAACATCTACAGCATCACCAGGAAGAGGTACGCCCACCTGAGCTCAAAGGTGGACGAGATCGCGATTGACAGGGATGTCCCCTGGGGTGTCGACTCCCTGATCACTCTCGTCTTCCAGGACCAGAAGTACCACCTCCAGACATCGGACAATCGGTTCCTGAAGAACGATGGCTCCCTGGGTCAGAAGCCCGACAAAACGACCGGCTACACGCTGGAGTTCAGGTCGGGAAAGGTCGCCTTCAGGGACTGCGAAGGGAAGTACCTGGCGCCCTCGGGCCCCAGTGGGACCATGAAATCTGGCAAGAGCAGCAAGGTTGGGAAAGATGAGCTCTTCGTGCTGGAACAGAGCCACCCACAAGTGGTGCTAACCTCTGGAAACGACAGGAATGTGTCTACCAGGCAGGGTAAGACCTCCAGTCCATTCACCTGCAATGTGCATGCCGTATATTGTTATTAAAACAACGCGCCCGACCAGACCGGATCCAATAAGATTTAAAGCTAACTATCGGCTAATATTTCAAGTTAATTTACATAAAAGGTGACATTCGGTAAACTAAAGGAACATTAAGCGGATAGTTTGTATATACACCTTTCAAAAAGAC
This sequence comes from Mormyrus hasselquistii, assembly GCA_026779605.1. Lineage (NCBI taxonomy): Eukaryota > Metazoa > Chordata > Actinopteri > Osteoglossiformes > Mormyridae > Mormyrus > Mormyrus hasselquistii. Next base: position 7,448,476 of record JAODKE010000050.1, on the reverse strand, counting down.
ATAATGGGCACACGCGTGACTGTAAGTCTGATTCCAGAGAGCACAGCTGTAAATCCAGCCATGACCTTCTCTCTCGGCCTCTTACAAAGCTTCGGAGATACCGTGGTTTTATGATATCACCCCCTAACAGGAGAAAAATTATAAGTAAACTAAAAAAAAAATACAATCACTCCAAGCTTTGATCGATCAGGGAAAAGTCAGCAGTTGCAATGCCTTTACCTTCCGAAAGCTTTTGTTTCCTGCTGCAGGAAACAGCCTTATAATTTTTTCGCTTTGTATGAAACGTGCGGACGATTGCACTGATTTCACGTTAGTAGTCGAATTTTCAGGCAAGGTCATTTGGCTAAAGTATGCAGTCTTATTTAAAATTCAACAGAATAAAACATTCTGCCAAAGGTAAGAAAATGCGATCGTTCCAGCATTTCACCAATTTTTAGTTTCATCTTCAGTTTTTAGTGATTTTTTTTTTTCATATTTTTCGATTTACATTTTGATTGCTGTATTGAAAATGTCAGTGGAGTATTACTAAAGTTGTTTGCCTTAATGTCTTGCAGTTTAGTAAGAATTGGGTTCAGGGAGGATTGCTACAGTATTTGTGACACTACATTTGATCTGATGCTTGCCACTTAAACCGTGATTATGCTGCTAAAACTGTTGCTATAGCTCAAAACAGTATGAAATGGGTAGCCATCATGTTTGTCTGGAGAAAAGGCCAAACAACAGAATTATTTAAGAACGGACATGCAATATTTTACTACGAGGAACTATATTCCTCTTTTTGACTTTGTTATATTTAATTTTTATAAAATGAGTTAGAATTATCCTAATACATAAACAAAATGTCTGACAAAAGCATGAAATTGTAACCAAGACAAGCACATGTTGTTATAATTACAAAATGCATTCTCTGAGCAGTTTCCCAGAATGCCTTTTGATTTTTTAAGAAAAGAGCTGCTCTCCATTCGGGATGATAGTGTGTGAATGGTTTGGCGCGGGATGTGGCCCGGCCCACCAGGCGGCTGATTGGATGCCAGGAGCCCGGTGGCTGCACGTGGTCGCTGTAGAATAGAGAGCAGCGAGGCCCGTCTCTTGTGCACGCTCCCTTTTGTCAGTCAAAGGCCTTTCATTTGCCCAGCCGTGGCTTGAAAGGCTCTAATGAGACATTTCTGTTGAGCATTCTGGGCCCCTCCTCTGAGGGGGGCAAGCCAAACGAGCTGCTGGATAAACAGCCTCTGCCGCTGGCTGTTTTGTCCGGACGAGTGTCGTGCGCCATCGCCTTGGATTTCCTGGCCGGACCATAAATAGATTTGCAAAAAAGCAAACAAGCGGACCTAGGTGTGATCTGCATGAGCAAATAATCAAACAACGGCCATCCATTTGCGAAGTTTGTTGAGGCACTAGGCCGGACGCTAACCTGGCGGTCACAGACCCGTCCTGTTTACCTAGCGGCGCAGCCTTTAGACCACAGCTCATCACATCAGTGGCTGCGTTCGGCATTTTCTGCACATGTGCGAGGAACCGGTTGTGGCCAAAGAACAAAGGCAGAGCGCACCCCCCAGGGCTCTCCCGGCACCCCCCCGGCTGAAAGGCCCCAGCCGCCCTGAACAATGGTGGCCTCTTTAGGACATTAGTCTCAGTCCACCAATAAGGGAGTAAAATAACATGCTTTAGAAAAGCCTTTAATCCTGCCGCAGGTTAAAAGCTCCCGTAGCCGTGCTCTTGGTTCCCTAATGATTCAGAGGAGTTTTTTTCATGTGGACATCTATCTGTAATGGGTTTGGTTTTAGGGTTGACTGCAGCACATGTCAGCGTTTAAGCCGTCCGTGATGCCGGTGTTTAATCTCCAGACTCTGGTGCCGGGGCCCAGTGTGGCTTTAAAATTACAGGCTGCACTGTGCCGACTCTCCTCTCCCATTCTCCCAGCCCTCTAAGCGTTTAGTCTCTGCAGCTCCTCTCCGTTTTCTGTTTTTATGCATCAAAGAGTGAGCGCGGACAAACTCAACGTCATACACATTCCTCTGCCACGGGCTCTTCTTTTACCCGAAAGCTCGGGTCCGGCCCGGGCCTTCTAGAAGTGCGACTCGTGGTCTGTTAGCCGGCGCCCCCAGACCCTCAGCAAGCTGCGGTAATGGACAGAGACACCGTGTCTGTTCAGAGATGGTCATCTGTGAAGACGAGGGCTCTGGAGATGTGCTTGCTTGTCAGTGTTGCTGACGCTGCCTTCTGGAGGCTGCGAGTAGTGAGTGATGTGACTGCGCTGCTTTATCTGCAGATGCTTAACAGCTGCGCCTACTTTCACCGCAGGCCCCCATGTTGAATTTGACCAGAAGCTGACATATCAGGAAAGATAACAGAAAAGCACATAAGCAGAAAAGCAGCTTCGCTAAGAAGCTCGTTTTCACAGTGAAGAGGAGAGTGAAGAGGAGCTTTTCTCGCCCCGATGGATCTACGTCTCGTTTTAGGCCCTGTTGTCCACCGCGGCAGCTCTGCTGAGACGCCATTTTGGCCCATGTGTTTCTCATCACCCCTGTTCCCCACCTCCCTCCCTCCTCTCTCCTTCCCTCACTCGCTCACTCGGTCATACCCGCATATTTGTGGAAATTCAATCTTCCCGAAGAGACCATCTCTTGCCAAGGTAATTAAAGGCTGAGATGGGGACAGTTTGAAATGACTGGATAGAAGAGCGAATGATGACAAAACCGAAGGTAGCGTACGATGCCAATTAAAGATGGATTCACGACGTGAAAAGATACATTTTCCGATAACAGCCTTCTCCTTACGTATGTGCTTTTTCCATTCTGGAATCTGGGAAGCTGCCCCCTGTTACCCCAGCCAGGCTTTTACGCTCTACATGTGTTCCATACAGAAATATGTATCCTTATGTTAACTCCTTATATATACTGAGCAGATGGAGAAAGCAGAGCCAGATGATTAGTACCTCAACAGCTCAAACAAAATGCACTCTGTTCAATGGGCAGAATTTTAATGTGGCTGCAGGGTCTCCTGTAAATACTTCCATATAGTGATGTGGTCCTGTCAATGTAACTAAACCACATTTTCCATTAGGCATCAGCTGTATCCACACACTGTGAAGTGGGTTTCTGTAGCTCTCTCACGTCTCGCTTTCTACCAGTATCAGGAGTCAGGTTTAGCTTGCAGAGGATGTGGTCTGTGAATCAGGCTGCTGTTGCCTGGCTAAGGTTTCTGGTATGTGTGAGGGCCGGGGGTCCCAGAGGACGGTTATTTCCTCCCCCGGGGGATGCTGGAGGCTAATTCCCATAGGTCTGCAAAGGTCACTGACCAGAGTGGAGGGGCCGGGATTTCCTACTGAGCTTCTAATAAGTTCAAAAGATGTGGCCACACCTGGACACCACGGTCATTTTTCACAGAATTCGTTATTCACAGAAGAAAAGAGGAAAAAAGAAACAGCAGCATGTCTATGGAGATCAGGCATAATCGCAAATCTCCACAAAAGTATATCTGCAAATAATTTCTGTGTCTAATTTGAGTGTCGGTAAGATTTACGAAAAAGCCAGCCTTCCGTTTGATGTTTCATTGTTTATGTTAGACCAGCACGCTTAGCCGATTCCGGACATGCTTGTTTTTCAGGAATGGACCTTTCAGCCAACCAAGATGAGGAAAGCGACCAGGAGACCTTCCAGATGGAGATCAGTAAGGACACAAAGAAGTGTGCCTTCCGCACCTGCACTGGGAAGTACTGGACCCTGACTGCCAACGGTGGACTTCAGTGTACAGCATCTACAAAGTGAGCCCAAGCCCAGTGTGTGTCCATATCCTCCTGCCAGGTGCCCTTAGCTTTCAGAGGAATCATCAGTCCTCACAGCCACATTCCTGCTGTAGACATATAATGATGAGCTGATCAATGTGTCTGGTGTCCTGGATCTACTAATACTCAGAGCTAAGCGAGGTTATGAGTTCAAATAACCCGCCGGTCCCACTAAACTCCTAACTCACGTCATGTCATGTCATTCTTTGATTTCCTACTGTTCAAGGTGCTGTAGTGGCAAGTCTAACTCTTTCAATGGAGTTTTTTAGCTAAGGCCTTGTAGAATGTAGAAAGTTCGATGTTTTATTATAAACCTCAAAAAAAGAAAAAAAATCAAAGCTATGCATCTGCCAGTTGGTGTCCCAGTCAAATTTCATATAATCTTGGTACCTATGAAGGTGGTCTCAAGCTCGGGGTGAGAGGTCAAAGTGCGTTACGTAGGACAACCCAGAATCATCTAAACAATTGCAGATTTTCCTATTTTGTCAAATGATCCAATAGGCACCACAGTCAAAAACCACTGGCAAAAACGTGTGACAAGCAGGGGATCAGTTATGATGCGGGAGGCCATCGCTTTACTTAAACCTTTGCAACTGCAGAGAACTAGTGGAATAGGTTCTGTAGTCTTAACTGTAACTAAAACTCACGCATGGCTGTTCCACTCCAACAGGAACAGAGAGATATAGGGATATGCAAAACATGCAGTACTTTTCTAAACAGGGAAATATATATTCGTTATGGAAATTGGGATCTATCTACCAGCAATGGGATCATTATCGCTTGGTTGCTTGAATCATCTTGCGAATTGTGCCTCCAGGTCTGCGAACTGCTACTTTGACATCGAGTGGCGTGACAGGAAAATCACGCTGAGGGCTGCCAATGGGAAATACGTGGCGGCCAAGAAGAACGGCCAGCTAGCAGCGACCATCGATTCGGCGGGTGAGTTGGGGAGGGTTGGTCTCCACAGCTGTCCTCAGTGTTGTGTTACCATTTGTTGGCATCGCCAAGGTCAGGATTTTGAGGTCTAGGGATCAGATACAACTGAGCACAGCTGCATTTGCAAGAATTATGTTCTGCTCCATTCATGCCTAGGAGAGACGGAGGAGTTCCTGATGAAGCTCATCAACAGGCCCCTGATTGTCCTGAGAGGGGAACATGGTTTCATTGGCTGCCGGAGAGTGACCGGGACCCTGGACTCCAACCGCTCCTCTTATGATGTCTTTCAGCTGGACTTTGACAATGGGGCCTACAGCCTTAGAGGTCAGTTCCAGCAGGAATAATCAGCTACCAGAGGTGTATAGTTCAGGCCCAGTAATTAAACATCCTATCCAAGGTTTTGTTTCAACCAGCCTGTTGAGTAATCTGTGACTGTGACTCTTTATGCTGAATGGTTGGTTGGAACAAAATTTTGGTCTGGATTTTGATTTTCTGGACCTGAACTATCCACACTATTAGCTACCTATGTGCAGCTACATGCTGGTGTAAGATTACACTCAGAGTAAGATTTAGGCGAATGCAGTTTCATCTATGCCTAGATGTATCTAATCAATATTCTAAAGGCCCACCTCAAAAGTTGAAACATCAGTGACTCTCCACAATTGCTGATGCTGCCCTGTTACCTCAGGCCTGTCCTCTCCCCCCCCCCCCAGATTGCACTGGGAAGTACTGGATGGTGGGGAGCGAGTCCACGGTGACCAGCAGCAGCGACACTCCAGTTCACTTCCTGCTGGAGTTCTGCGACTACAATAAGGTGGCCATCAAGACCACAGAAGGCAAGTACCTGAAGGGGGACCATGCCGGAGTCCTGAAGGCCAACGCCGACGCCGTGGAGAGCTCCACCATGTGGGAGTACTAGAAGCACTTTAGTCGCCACTGTGGCTTCTCACTGGTCATCTTTTTCGTTCATTTTCCGTTTTCCATTTCGTTTATGAGTTCTCCGTAACGTGCATGCATGTGACGTTTAAGTGGCCGAAACCTATCGCCTGTAGCTGAATCCGTGTCAGTCTGAAACAGACTCGACACGCCGGCAATTGTGTGGTTCAGACAGACGCCCCCCCCATCCCCCACCCAGCAAAAAGCGGCAGAGCTCAGAAATAACCCCCCCCACCAAATCCGGTTTGTTTGGCAGTAACTTTAGTCGATGCAACTCTAGACTTGACAAAAAAAAAAAAACAAAGTTCGACGTACACAAAAATCAAAATGTAGTTGAGGGGAAAAAAAAAAACAGACAAAAAACGAAGATAGCGTGAGTGTATATGGTCACACGATCCTGCCACCAAACCAAACAGAAATGAAAGTACTCGCCTTGACCTGCGCCTTAGCCACAAGAATGATACCCCTGCAGATAGTCCACATTGCGGTTCCAGCAAGGCCAGTGTCCTCTTGCATTAGATGGCTTCCTGTTACACCGCTTTCTCTGTCGCGTTTGATCGGTCGCGCTTTCGGGGCGAAGCCAGCCCTCCGCGTTCACGTTCACAGCTCTGTGACGTCTAGTCTCCTCATCAAATCCGCTTATGTTTGAGTTTCCTGCAAACTATCCCCTTCCATCATAAACTAACTCTCAGCCCTGCCTCTGCTTTAAGAAAGTGTAAGCCTCTCTGTATATTGCCAGCGCTCAGTATTTTAAAGCCAGAAGACTGATCATAGTATTTCGCAGTAACCGCCTGAAGTTTGAATGTGTAGCCTGTCTCTTCTGTTTCCTGGTATGTAGGAGATCCAGTACTGCTTCAGATATACAGCCCCAGACAACTGGAAACTGTGTGCACAACTTTCCTCGCAATATTCTGTTTATTTTAGTGGAAATTTATGAAATAGCACCTCTTGAAAATACCACTCAAACCCTCAGTGTCATTTGGCCAGATTTCATGGATTTCCCGATAAGTCTCATCTCATTTATGCCCAAGACCTGGAGCAAAACAGTCTATCCCAGAAACGTTTTACATTTATTTTTTTGAGAAAGCATTATACAATGTGAATCGTCGGTCGTCGGTTTGAGGCCGCCCTCTGCGGTGGAGTTGCCTCATTGCCGCTGTGTTAATTGTGTAACTGTAACCCTAAAGTATGCGTCCCTAGCAGCTCTCCAAGGTAATGTTGCAGGTCCAACACTTTGTGGATGATGTTTCAGAACATCGGATGATGAGCCCGCCTCTACTAGTCAGATGCTTGTGGAGTGTTTAGTCCTGTTCCTTTTCCCTGGAGCCGTCGTACAGCACATAATTTTGTTTACTGGACGTTTACTGGAAATGCACAAATTGTTTTTTGTTTTTTTTTTGTCTGGAAAAATCCCATTCCAAGGCACAGGCATTATCATTGTCTGGGGGTGGGGGTGAGAGTCCAAAGCCTTTTCCTAAGTGACCAATAAAAAAATTCAAGTTAATTTGCGCCGCCCCCATGGTCACCTCACTCACAGGCCAATGGCGGGTCGGGAAGTCTGAACCTCCTCGGAGCCAAATGCGTTCCGTAATCATGGGCACTCCTTCATAATCACCAGGAGGAGGCGGGGCACCATGAACACAAAGATGATCAACCAATGAGAACACAGCCTCCTGAGAGCATCCTCTTCAAGGGGCTTGATTCCTCCCAGAGCAGCACTTCCCCCCCAAATCAAACTGTTTGAGCCCCAAGGCGCTCTGAAAACTGGTGCTACGCTTCTCTGAAAGCCCACCTCACACTTCCGCATTGCCTATTTTGGCCTCGAGGGCAGCGGGTTCGATCAGAAAAGGCCCCCTGATGCGGGGAAGCTGCCAGGGTGACCTGTATCCTAGGGAACACAGGGAAAACTCTGGGGCATAGATGGCTTATAAAGGCAAGGAAGAAGGATGATAATGTTTGTGTCTTTCTTAGAATATCAATGAGTTAAATAAAAAAAGCCCCTTTATTTCATAAAGGTAAGACTTCCTTTTTTATTTTTTTATCATTTTGATAATGTGGTTATTTTTTTCGCTTATGTGCCATTTGTATAACTTAAATCCGATGTCAAATAAAGTTTGCATATGAAACTACAGCAGTCGTTGGTGTAAAATTTACAAGCACTTATGAGAAATGGAAGAACGAGGCCGCAGTTCATTAGCTGCTGGTGATCCATCAGAAATCTGAGCACAGCCCAATCTCAGGGATCAGAGCCTTTTCCTCCCTCTCTATTTTGGCCTGACCCAGGGTTCTCCGTCTGTAAATAACCATTAAACGGTGCATGTCCCACCCCCGCCATCTGACAGACGTAGCCGGGCGAAGCGGGGAGGCTTTGGGGTATGGGGGCCTCTCTGAGTTTACTTTGGAACCAGAGCTGCTCACATCTCATTGCAGGAATGCAATCACCTCCCTCCCCGAAATGCACCCGAGCCCTTGGATGTCAAGCGGGCTGACCTTTCTCATCAAGGACGCTTTTGTGAAGCGACATTTATTACCGGTGACGGGTTACATCCCGTATTTCTGGCTGCCCAGTTACCTCAGAGATATCGCAGTAACGCCACCAACTGAAGAAAGTAAATCCATTAACCTGTTTTAATGTGCTTCTGGTCGCGTCACATCCCCACCTAGATTGCTCTTTGTTACGCCACAACCCTGGAGGGCGCAGAATGTCTTCAATGCAGCAGACCCACATCCAGAGCCCAAATAAACCTAATGTGGAGAGCGGGTGAGTCGCTTTAATAAGGGAGATGACGGCTCTTTTGGAATGGAAGCTACTCTCTCTATTAACAGCCACTATTGGTTTAATAGCAGCAGACAGGGAAGCCGACAGTTTACACTCATGGTCACATGATAACAAAACACATGCACTCGACGGCAAACATTACACAGTTACTACAATCACGTTTAAGTGAAATGCACAAACATACATATATATGTATATATGTATAATTTACACTATTTAAAGTACCATGTCGTGTTTTTGCCGAGGTCACTGTGGCTTGAACACACATTAATGAAAGCCAGTGGCAAAGTGCGCAGATTTGTAATGGACCCATTTTATTGTGCGTGCTTTTTGTTAAGGGTCACAGACACAAGACGTAGGAGCAGGCTTACCTCCAAAGGCTATATGGAGCTATGTTTCATATTTCATGATGATAATACCAATAATGATTATGATAATACAACGAGGACTGTGATTGGTTAAAGAAAAACGCAAGCCCCTCCCTTGTTGACCCAGGAACACATCAAACCCTGCAAAATAAGGATGCCCAATTAAAATATAGTGAAGCGCTGTGCGCAAAGCATGCTGGTTAATACATACTACCCCCCGCCCCCCCGTGGTCTCACATTTATGTCATGGAAGGTGGGTGGGTCATGGAAGGTGGGTGGGACCAGACCAAACAAAAAAGAGTTTTCCTTGGGGACTCTGCACAGGTAGGGCAACAAAACAGTCACTGGGGCACCGAAAACTCCCGGTTGCAAACATGTCCCCCCCCCCGTGCTTCGTCCATTAACAGCTGGTCACTCCACACCCCATCCCCGGTAATGAGATCGGAGCCCAGCAGACATGGTCTTCTATTTACAGAAAAAGGCCAAAGGAAATGTCCCCAAACACGTCCATGACACTCATGTGTGCCAGGTGTTTAAGGTCAGACTGGACCTGAGTCTGCAAAGGCCAGTCAGCACGGTAGGTAAACTTATGTAAGATCAATATCAGAATGTGCATGTGCAATATTTATTGCGCCCAAGGATATAGTTGGCGATAATACATTCCAATATTGTGGCAGTACTGTGTGTGTTAATTTAAAGCACCATTGTATTAAAACCATAAAAACATGTTTATGAATGAATTAGCAAGTAGATATCATATTCATGGCCAAAGATTACACTGATGTTTCTTTACTTTCCTCTTTTCAAATAATAAAGAAGGATAAAACGAGGCAGTTATTTGGGTTTTTTGTGTTGAGTCAGGAACCCCAGACGCCTTGAAAGCTGAATGCCACGGTCATTTGAGAGCGGGGTTGCCATGGAAACCGGAGCCGGATGATGAACGGGCTGAATCTGTGGCTGGGGGTTGGGGATCGTGCCGGCAAAGGTGGGCGCTGTGAAAGCGCAAACCGCCCCCCCCCCCCCCCCCCCCCCCCCGCGCCGGCTTTCCCTCACGGCCGGCGAACCACCACCCGTCGCCACCATAAATCCGGTGGTGC
>JAODKE010000050.1:7417326-7438473 GCA_026779605.1 Mormyrus hasselquistii | reverse complement strand
CCCGGGGCGTTTGGGGGGGGGGGTGCCCGGGAACGCGGGCGCGGGTGAGAACCGGGCTGAAGCGGGGGCGGGGGGTGGGGGATCTTGCCGGAAAAGGGGGGCGGTGGGAAAGCGCAAACCCCCCCCCCCCCCCCCGTTTGGTTATAAGCTGATGTCCAAGGTGACAACGGCAGACGTGATTACACTGCAATTCTGTTTGGTCTCACGGTTCAGCTGGTAATCGGCGGGTAATTACAAAAGTGATTATCATCACCAGTGTTTGGCTATATGAAAGGGTATACTGGGATATATAAATCACACTTGAAATTAAAATATATATATATATATGTATTTCTATTTTGTGTGTGCATATGAAACGTGGCTGTTTATTCTATGCCACCCTGATGTGGCATGAAGCTGCTGGGTACCACATAGCCTAAAGAAGCGGCTGTCTCCTTGCCAGCACCCGTAAGAAGATGGCACTACCCAGGGACTCTTCCTCCCTCTGTTAATAGGCGGGGTCACGTGCTGCGAGAGTCCCTTACATACAGCAGGAGAGACATTAAATGGGGGTGGACTTATCGCTGGCATTAACCTAGAAAAATGATTCAGTGCCCGTGATGAACCAACACTAACCTCGATTTTTAACCAATAATCCCCCTTTGCTGAGATTCGAGAGCAGGGAAGATTTCAGCTGGGGCCGCGAGCACATGGCTGTAACCTCGCCAGCCGTGTCAAATCAGAAACAGATCATGTGGCCGCACCCGGTGATTCCCCGGCGCTCGCAGAGAGAGAGAGAGAGAGGCCGCCTTCAGCTGGGAGCACGGCTGCTTGCTGTCTGACCAGGCGGGAGAAAGACACCGAGGCTCTGATAAAATGAAAAAGTTAAGTGTGAGTGTCCATGTTTGTGCCCAGGGAGACATAGCCTCCTGACATGGCCACAGGAACGGCACAGGAAAACGGTGGTAGGAGAGGCAAAGTCTCAAAAGATGCCCCATGAACACCAAGGTCATCCGACAAAACCTGGATCAAATAATACACGAACCAGCGAAATAACACATGCTTGCAAAAAGAGAGGAAAGCAAATGCCATAGTGCTAATCATTTTCTTAAAAAAAGTATAAATGTGTTAACATTTGCTAATCTTGACCGTTGAACCAGACTGATTACAGTTTATTTCAGCACAGAAGCCACAGCAGGCAGCGATAAGAGCAGGACCATGATGTAACACAACTGATACCAGTTAGCATCACCACTACAGCTGCATTTCTTCAGGCAACCACAGGGAAGAGGGGGTGGGGGTTGAAAAGAGAAGGAACAAAAGAATTACAAGGAAATACTACTAGTGGGGGTGGGGGTTTTGGAGTCAACCTCCCCCTGGACTTCCTGGAGACTGCCCTGGGAAGAGTAACATTTACTCCTGCACAGACTCACATTTACTCCTGCACAGACTCACATTCACTCCTGTGCAGAGTCACATTCACTACCATGCAGAGTCACATTCACTCCGATGCAGAGTGACACTTACTCCTACACAGAGTAACATTTACTCCTGTACAGATACATTCACTCCCGTGCAGAGTTACATTCACTGTGTCCGGAATGCGAGCCTTTTCTGGACCAGGCTTTAAGGCAGTGTTTTTCAACCTTACGGTCGCGACCCCATGTGGGGGTTGCCTGGAATTCAAAAGGGGTCCCCTGAAATGTCTAGCAATTGCTAAAAAATAATACTGATAAAAAATTATTAATTAATTATTATTCTTCTAAAATCATGATTAAAACACCACATACAATTAGAGGTGGGTGATACGTCTATTTTATCGATTAATTCGAATTTACAGTTCAGGACGATGTGTTTTTATGAAAATCGATTATATGGCTTATTTTACACGCCAGCGCCAAAAGAGGAACTAATGCGACCCGCCGTTCTTCACGGGTAAATTAGCGCGCGCACCCAAACACTGCGGCAGATTCACAAACAACATGGCAACGACAGGGGAAAAGCTGGAGCTCGTGCCCAAGAAAGGTGTTGCTGCATCTGTAATATGGAATTGGTTCGGTTTTGCGCCGTCGGACACAGACCAAACAAGTCCACGCTGCAAAGTCTGTTTAAAAACTGTTGCAGCTTAAGGAAGCAACACGACAAATTTATTCCAGCATCTAAAGCATTGGTACGCAGCGGAGTGGTAGAAGTGCCGCTCCCAGCGAAATGAAAATAGCCGCGACACTAGCACAGCATCCAAGTTAAGCAAGCAACCGTCCCTGACACGTTTTCGAACTGTATGCCATATGATGAGAATGAGGCACGGTGGAAGGCGATAACAAACGCTGTGGCGATATATATATATATTGCAAAAGACTTGGTGCCCATGACTACTGTGGAAAAGCCGGGATTCATTAATATGCTAAAAGTTTTTACAAGTTTCTAAAAGTGTTTACAATGGTGTAGTCTGCCGTCTCACTTACAAGTATCTTTTTTGGCTTGTCAGATTGCACTTACCCTAACGTAAACAAAAACTAAAGTTAAAACTTGTTTTGAGCCATTTATTTCTCATCTGTAGTTTGATTTTGAGTAGGGGAGGGGGAAATCGATCAGAATCGGATTTATTGTGAAAAAAATCTATATTATTTTTAGGCCATATCGCCCAGCTCTACATACAATCTTAAACAACTGTATTCTTTCACGTTCATAAATACCAGTAAACATAAATGAGTTCAAATTAAATGATGGCGATCACCTTCAGCCTTGCAAATACTAGCTTGCCAACCGTACATGTGATCAGGGAAAATAAAATGTGACTCTGTGCACTAATCAGGCTGCTCGGTATTTGCAACACGGTATAACAAACATGATCAAAAACTAATTCTAGAAAAAAAAAAAATTCTACCGGGTCACCAGAAATTTGTGATGTCAAAATGAGGTCACAGGCCAAAAAATGTTGGGAACCACTGCTTTAAGGTGACCCCTCAATGAGTCCCATTGCAACCTGGAGCTTCATTTCAACAGAACAAACGGCGACTTTTCTCTCTGATTCAGTTACCCACCGTCATCCAGTTGGCAAAAACACATCAGAACAACAAGCTGTTCTTTGTTGGGAATAATATAAACACACACACACACACACACACTAGGAACGCAGGAGTGTCAGTGACCATCAGATTCCGGTTTAAAGCCCTCTGCTGCTCGGTGGTAGGACAGACAGCGGCGATGTTATTTATTATTCACGTTTTAATATCCTGGAAGGGCGTGGCAGAGTGGCCCCGGTCCCGTACACTGCCCACCGGAGGGGCGGCCCCACTGCGACCCGTATGAAAAAGCTAAGCACACTTTCTTTTCTTCCCTGAGCCTTGGCTGGTGTTCTGTCCCCCCCCCCCCCCCGCCCGGTGCACAAAGACGGCTTTTGTTTCTAGTGGGGGCGCCCTACGGCACCATGTGATCGAGAGGCGTTCTGCCGTTTCCCAGCTCTCCGGCGGCGACACCTGACCTCTGACCCCCAGTCACATGTCTGCAAAGTACTTCGCCCCATCTGGCTGCCCTGGTCCCCAGGGGGTGTCGACCGCACGGCCCAGAGTGCCATACAGAGTGAGGACGCTGACGTACCTCTGTGTTTGTTTGAAGGGCTGAGAAAAGATACACGTGAATGAAAAACAGACGGCAGAGAGACTACAGGGCACTTTGGAAACTACTTTAAGCTGCAGCGTCTAAGAGGGAAAGTAATCCTTTCCAGGTTCTCTAAATAAAAACCAAATAAAAGTGGTTGAACAGAACTGCCTTGTCAATGATCACTTAAAGAATAAATATGGTGGATGTGCATCCTTTTGTTCACAGTATTTCTATTATGCTCATGCAATTCTATAATGCTTATTATAACACAGTAAGTAAGTTCATTGTATATACTATAATATAGTAACTTACCCGGATCTATTTTATGTTGCATCCATTCTATGTCTGCTTCTGCGTATTGGACACTGTACATACCTCTAATTTATATTCCATACTTTATACTCCGGTACCTTTATATTTAATTTTTATGAGTGTGTGTGACTGGACCTGTGGCTTATCCGTGACCTGAGTACTTAATTTCGCTCCATGGTATGTGCGAACATGTGTGGAATGACAATAAAGTTTCTTGAATCTTCATTCCATAATTAATAATGTAGAATTATACCTTGGAAGTCCAAGTAAACATTTCCAATTTTTCTTTGACACTTTTTGTCAATATTAAAGATAAAGACAAATTTTATAAGACATGCAATACTAGAGCTCCTACTGTAGCCTCATTATGAGTTAAACTTGGAGGATACATTAAGAAGAGTCACAGGGCTGAGGAGGTTCATAGAAGTTGCTGCATTCCTTTCTTCTCCCACAGCTGACTGCTTTCCTGCCAAAATACAGACCTTGGGATGGACAGTCACCCCCCAAGACGGCAGACCATCTTCACCCACCAGCACTGCCATATCCGCCCAATCCCTCTAGGGGGTGCCGCAGAGCTCATACCAGCGCTGAGTGCTATGATGCCTGCCCCCAACAAGGACAGCGTTTATAAGCATCCGACGTGAGTGTGTCTGACATTACACCCCTGTTCATTTATACTGTAGGAATTTGTTAATTTTTTCCACAGCTTCGTTAGCATTGTATGTATAGCATACCGTCACTATTTATTTATATATCCATGTCCTTTTGTTGCTGTATGCAGCTGAATTTTTCCATGGGATCAATAAAGGATATCATCCATCCATCCATCCATCCATCCACATTTACCCACATTTGGGTTTTCTAGAGTAATCCCAGTTATGAGAACCTCCCATCCCAGCTAGGTAACCAATCCCCCCCCCCCCTTTGCTTTTCGCATTTTCAGTCCATTTGTCCCTGATCATGTGACAGGGTCTATTCACCCATGTCTCTCCCACGTGGCATTCTCAGGACACGCCCCTGCCTCACATATCCGTGATGTGCCGTTTGAGCGCTCCCGTGCTCAGGCGCCACCTAGTGGATTCAGGCTCAGCAGAGACTCACGGTCATATCAGTGACTAATGACAGAGGAGGGGGAGGGCATTGGTTGTGTAAAATTTCTCACTTACACATTCTCTGTTTCTCTCTCTCCCCCTCTCTGTCATACACACACACACATACACATACCCACACACGTGTTTGTATTCATATCTTTGTGGGGACTCTCCATTCATTTCTATGGGCAAAAAGCCAATCCCAACATTGAAAACCATAACCACAATCGAGCCCTAACCAATATGAGACATTTGGCATTTTTATTTTTTTGATTGCATTCACAGATCTTTGTGGGGAACCCAAAAAGTAATCTAAACGTAATCCATACACAGAAACACACGTCGGGTAAACATATTTTTATGGGGACCGCTCATTCATTTCTATGGGAAAAATGCTAACGCTAACTATGACAACCTTAACTCCTATCCAGCCCAGACCATAAGTAATCAAGCAAAATACAAGAGTTTTCGCATTATTCGTTTTTTCATTGCAGTCACAGATTTTTTATTAAATTGAGTTTCCTGTGGGATGTCAGGATGAGCACTGGGGGCCTCAACTGGGCGCCCACAATTAAGACCCCCTCGCAAACCTGACATCAGTGCAGGAAATCAGCCTAAAACAACTGAAGCTCTGCAGCATGTCACGCTTGCAAACAAGCGGCACACGCAGCAAAACCGAAGGGCTATGCCTAGCAAACACCACTCTGCATTTACCTTATTTTCGGATGTTTATGGTACGTCGTTAATTTCAATTGATTCGGTATAATCCCTTGTTTCCCCAAATGAATCTAAAGTCACCTTCAAAGATTTGTCCTTGTATGACAGAGCTGGAAATGAGACCTCCCATGTTTAGGAGATTAATCTAGCTTCTTTTAAAAGAACAAGCGCCACACGTGTTTGGTTTATCTGGTTCCCCCCCCCCGGTTTCAACAAGGACTATTAAGCAGGACCCCCGCCTTCCCCCCCAGACAAAGAGCTGCAGATTTCCAAGGTCTCCAGATGGCATGAAGAGCCCGGCACCCCCTCCGTCCTGCTTCTGTGGCTGTTCCTGCCTTTGTCTGCATTTCTATGCTCTTCCCCTTCCTCTGCTGGCCATGTGCAGCCCTCTCTCGCACCAACACTGCAACTGCAGTGAGGGAAAAAAAAAAAGCTATCACACGGAGGCCATTGCTGCATCATGGACACGGTGGTGGTAAAAGACGGTGATCCGCTCCCGGTTCCATTGCTGACTCATTCAAAATGGCAGGAAGAGCTAAAGTACTTGGCGCACTGCACACAACAGCCCACTGGTGTATCACAGCCCGTGAGAAACATTTCCACATTTAGTCACTAAAGGAGACTGAAATTACCCTTTCAGGGTTACTTCTACACAAGTCTGATCCGCAGTCCCTCACATGCTGAGGAATTTCTGGTAGTCATGGCAACACTCCTATTTACTTGGTCCCCTAGGAAACCCAGCAAAATACTCAAACACCATTAACGATGTGAAAGTGCAAAGATTTGTCATGACATGTTGAAAGAGCAGTATGCATCTTATTGATTATTTGCTGGACATTTTTTTTCGATCTCCACAGAAATGGGTAAGAATTATTATGAGAAAAACTGCGTGAGTGGAGCCGCTTTTTCCCAGGGTCTCGTGGGAAAGCTGCAGGAAGAGACCCAGCCAGCCAAAGGTAGTATCCCATCATGTAACTGGAAACCAGTTCAAATGGACGCAAATCACATTGCACGGCAATAACACAGCAATTTACCATACTCCACACGTGAGCTTATTCTATTTTCCAGCAACAAATCCACACATCGTAGAAGAATCACGTCTGACGAGTATTTTAATCTAAGACGTCCATCTTGGTAAACTCTACCAAGGGAAAGTGCGGCCCCCTCCACCTCTGTCCAAGGAAAAGCACAGCCGCCCCTCCGCCTCTGTCCAGGAAAAAGCGCAGCCGCCCTTCCGCCTCTGTCCAGGGAAAAGCACAGCCGCCCCTCCGCCTCTGTCCAAGGAAAAGCACAGCTGCCCCTCTGCCTCTGTCCAGGGAAAAGCGTGGCCGCCCCTCCGCCTCTGTCCAGGGAAAAGCGCAGCCGCCCCTCCGCCTCTGTCCAGGGAAAAGCGCAGCCGCCCCTCCGCCTCTGTCCAGGGAAAAGCGCAGCCGCTCCTTTGCCTCTGATCAGGGGAAACGCTCCCCTGCCCAAGGGAAAAGCAGGGCCACTTCTCCATCTCTGATCACGGAAATGTGTGGCTACCTGCCAAGGGATAACCGTGGTGCCTCTGACCAGAGAAAAGCATGGCCCCCCTCTGCCTCTGCCCAGGCAAATGTGCAGCCGCCTCTCTGCCTCTACCTATGGAATACCGTGGCGGTCCTTCTGCCTTTGCCCAGGGAAGAGCGCAGTCTTCCCTCTGCCTTTGTCCAGGAACAAGTGCGACCATCCCACTGCCTCTGCCCCTGCCCAGGAAAAACCATGACCGTCTCTCCATCTTTGATCAGGGAAAAGTGTAGCTGCTACTCTGCCTCTGCCTAAGGGATAACCAAGGTGGTCCTTCTGCCTCTAATCACGGAAAACCGTGACTGCCCCTCTACCTCTGATCAGTGAAAAGTGTGGCCAAACCTCTGCCTTTGACCTGGGAAAAGTATGGCTGCCCCACTGCCTCTGACCAGAGAAAAACATGGCCCCCTCTGCCTCTGATCAGGGAAAAGTCGGCCTCCCTCTGGCTAGGGAAAACCATGGCTGCCCTCTGCCTTTGCCTAGGACTAGCTAGCAATGTGAAAGGCCCTTTTCAAGACTCCTCCCAGCAGCGCACTTCTGCCAATGAACAGTGATATTTACGGGGCACATGACTTTGGCAGCTGCATGCATAATGTGACTTTGTTGAGCTGTGTGATTGCAGGCCTGCGCTCTACCTTTTGTGTGAACTGGAAACCAGTTGAAACGGAGGCTCCGGCCGCCAGCTGAATACCGGTGCCTGTTTGGTACACTTTACATCCTGAATCTGTGTCTAATCAGAGAAAGAGGATAAATTGATTTTTCAATCAAATTTTGCACAGGATAGATACTTGCGTTGGTGGGCTCAGTCCAGATTTAGCATTCGTTGTCAGCTCTCTCCAGCAAGGGTGCTGGGGCTCACAGTTACATGCTGTCTATATGAGTACAGTTCCATGGTTTAAGTGCTCGTGGATAGAGCTGGCAGGATACCAAACCAAGGTGGGGCTCCAGGCCTGCCCTGTCCATGTGCGCCAGCTTCGTTTTCCAAACCAAGGTGGGCCTCCAGGCCTGCCCTGTCGATGTGCGCCGGCTTCGTTTTCCAAACCAAGGTGGGCCTCCAGGCCTGCCCTGTCGATGTGCGCCGGCTTCGTTTTCCATGCCCTTCTCAGAGCACTCGTCCTGTATGTGTGGCTTTCAGGGAAGTACATGAAGCCCCTAAGATATGAACCAGCTCTGTTCTGAGAGCTGGTTAGCAAGTGCAAAAGTTTACTAGTCCAGCTGGTGATGCTGCAACCCTCAACCCCCATCGAGACATGTACACGCACAGCTATTTGTATATAAGAAAATGCTTTTAAAACCCAATATTTGTGTTTTTGTTATTGATTTTGGGTGCATTTTAACAACAAACAACTAAGAGTTCTTTTTCCCATTGTTTTCAATCAGCTGATCTAGTTTACCGCTAGCAAGGGAGCCTACATTACTGTATGAAGAATATCAGAGTTAAGCATCAGAGATTCAAACTATGTGCTACTGTGAACTTTCAAACTCCACCGCAGTTCTTAGTTTGCAATTATTAAAACAATTTTGGATTGAGAGGACATGCATCGGGTGGCATGGTGGTGCAGTGGTTAGCGTCACCCCTCTGACACCTGGGTTTGAGTCTCTGCTGGGATTCCGTGTGTGTGGAGTTTGCATGTTCTCCCTGTGGTGACTGGTGGGTTTCCACTGGGTACTCCAGTTTCCCCCCACAGTCCAAAAGCATGCTGAGGCTGATTGGAGTTACCAAATTTCCCATATGTGTGAGTGTACCCTTCAATGACACCCCATCCTAGGTTGTTTCCTGCCTTGTGCCCATAAGCTCCAGAACCTCTGTGACCCTGAATAGCACAAGTGGTTTCAGAAAATGGAGGGACATGCATGCTTGCATCTTGAAGGTTCATATATAGAGGACCTTCTGTATAGATGCTCAGAAAAACACACTACTGTCCTGGGTGAATGTCAAAGAAGAGGGAGAAATGCTTCTAGGGATGTCAAAGGAGCCATGAGAACACTGGAGAAAGTGTGCTTGCAGACTATGTCCCCCAGGCCCAAGGCAGCAGCAATGGAACAGGACATTACAGCACAGCACAGTCCTCAGCAAAGGGGTCAACAGTCACCCCAGATCAGCAGGGGTCACATCAGTTAAGGATGTGGGCTCAGGACATAAAGGATGCTGGCAGGAGATGGTTTGCTCAAATATTCACCCCTCCTCATTTGTGGCCAACAGGGGGCGTCCAAAGCTTGGGGGCCCCACATAAATACACAGGTTGAGTGGCAGTAAACATCATCGCTGGTTGCTGGTTCAAGTCCCAGCCATGACCCTGCAGTACCACTGAGAAAGGCATCTACCCAGAACTGCCAAATATCCATAAGTATGGAGGAGAACGAGCCCCGCCAAATGTTGAGAGTTAACGGCAATTCAGGCCTCGAATAGAACGCCAGGCCGCTCTCTTAGGTTCGACTTTGATTCTCGCTGGTTTCACTTCACTCACGGCAGCCCAAAGGTTCACATTCCCCACCTGGCAGCTGAGTATGCTTCTGCTTTTCGTGACCAGCCACATTCAAATGTAAATCCCCCACTGCCCCACTGCGGTATTTATCTGAGAAACATCAGCAGGTAGAACTTATCAGGGAACCATTTTAAACATGGAAATTACGTGAAAACTTCAGCTAACCAAATCAGGTGGGAGTACCAGGCGGGCAGGAGGAGACCTACGCCGGTCACTGCCAGTGCAGGCAGGAGGAGACCTACGTCGTTCACTGCCAGTGCAGGCAGAAGGAGAACTACGCCGGTCACTGCCAGTGCAGGCAGGTCATTTTTAAGCCGACATCCCATGTCTGACCAGTGTCACCTTCCTGGCACCCTAATAATGGCACAACTGGGAGCTGCATGGTAACAGCCTGCAGCTAAACGCAGCTGGCATAAATATTTGAAGACGCTTAGAATATTAATGAAGGCGGCATCTGTTAGGTAGCAGGTGGCGGCAGCTGTGAGGCTCTGCTGAGAGCGGCAATAGGCTGCGGCCGTGTTTGCGTGCAGATCTGGGAAAGCCAGCTCTGCAGCATGCGTGGACAGAAGCCACCCTTATAATTAAAAAAAGAGGATGTAACAGAAATAATGAATGATTAATTACATATTTAGGGAGGAGCACGGTGTATTATCTTTATTGGTCATAGAGTAAGAGCCAGAAGGTTCCTCGGGCAAATGGATAATAGGTGTCTGCAGTGGGTGCGTATCGAGGAGGGAGGGATCGGCACCGACCGTGACAATGGTGAGAGGGCTCACCCTGGTGGTGACACAGGGAACTGCATGTGGCGGGGCGGCGGGTCACACGTCTGCTTTGCAATTAACCGCCCGTCACGACCTGGGTCGCTGGAGACAGGAGGCGTGGCGGTGTGGTCCATAAACTGTCTCATCGCCATGGAGACGTATGTGCAGGGAAAAGGGTGTGGGGTGGATTGGGAATGGTCTGTCGCATCAGACACGTGACATCAACACCCCCCTACTTTCTTCTGTGGTCTTGGATGCCTGAACACAGACAGTGGAGGATGGATGACCATATCGCGTCTGCTCTGGCTGCTCTGGGTTCCGGAGAATTCCGATAAGGATGTTCTTTGGGTGGCGGGGTGGGGCAAAGCAGCTTGTGGTACGGGGCCGTAATATCGGGAAAAGTCAGAGGTGATTGTGACTGGCACCACCCCGTTACATCCCGTTAGCGTCACAAGGTGATGGCTGTAAAAACACAAACATGAACAGAAGTCACACTTCCCATATGCACCCTCAGCCTTCAGCTTTCTTTGACAGGTCTTTGGCATGTCACGGCAGTACGCGCGTTTGTCATTCATATACGGGATCGCGCCGTGAAACAGGTTTGGGGACCTTCACAGTCAAAAGTCGGCAACCGGTCGAAGCGCGAAGGGACCTTGGGGAGTCGCGGCATGAGGGAGCGCCCCCACCGAGGCAGGCGGGAAGTGAACACCCCACACGAGGTGCTGTGCCAGTTTTTATACACCCTCCGCAAATAGTGCGGCTACGTCACAGGGTCAGGCAGTCACTGGTGGCAGTGGGGCACGGCTTCCTGGAAGACTGCCAGAGCATGGAGAAAGAAAAGAGAAGAGAAGAGAAGAAAGGAAACGGCAGGAGGAGGGGCTGACGCGAGCAACAGCTAAACTGACAGTCTGCTTCCCCGAAAACGGCTGCTAGTGACAGGAAGCATTTCTCTCTGCCTGTGACCCACGTAACTGATTCAGCAGGGCGGACGAGTAGCACCAACAGAGAGCCATGCCCCTGACATGACACACAGACTTCCTGTCTGATATGACACAAGGCGGCCGTGCTGTACAGGAAATCCAGCATCGCTCGGACTTTACCTCCTTCCATTCTGAGCCTCTGCATCAAAACCAATATTCATTAACGACAGTTTGACAGAAGTCTAGCTTTTGCTAAGTGTAGGAGAGCCAGATGACGGTTCTGGAAGATTCCGGTCCTTCCTGCCAGACAGTCACTCTCAAGAGGCTGGTTTTGCTTTATCCTCCCCTGTATTATCAGCGAGAGAAGCTTCCAGAACATATCCCCCCATAAAAAAAACGTATTCCCACGACGTCGTCAAGGTCAAACTGGAGCATTTTGCATGTGGAAGGAGCTGTTTAAGGGGGAGGTTTAATCAGAACATTATTTCCCTTATGAATAGAGGAAAATATAGCTAGAGGGACAGAAACAATCACACTAAGCATCAAACTATCAGTCAGGACTAGTTAGTAATGCTAATCCACTGGAGCCTTGGAACCATCTAGCCATTATTATCATGCATCCTGTTCCAGATGAGGGACACACCTAAACCAGGCCGTGAAAAACGCACACTGAGGCCGCACAGAAACCCTAGATGAAACCCCCCCAGCTCCCACCACCTACCTCCTTTGGCTGGATGTCTTTGAAATACACCCCACCCTCCCGTCCTTCCCTCCTTGGCAAAATGCGGCTGTGCTCCACACACAGCCTGCAGGCTGATTGCGGGAGCTGCGTTTGGCCATATATGGTAGAAGAAGACATCAGTGCTGTGGCGCCTGCCTCCCCACTGCTCCCCCTGCTGGCTGCTTCTGGTAATGTGACGCACAGCAATGTCATTGAGTAAACTTGCGTGTGTGGGTTTAAGGAGGGGTAACCTAGTGCTGACCACCGCAGCGACACACATAACAGGCAGTCTTAACATGCCACTAAAATACTACCTGAGAACTTGTAGGATTGCACAGAATTCCAGAAAAAGGAAATGAAGTAAACATTATGGATAAACAAAAACCTAAACAGCAAAGCATCAAATGGAGCAAAAGCATCCACTGATTAACTCGCACGTTAAAATCACTTTTATAAAGCTGCCAAATGCAAACTGCCTCACAGCGGCTCCTATCTGCCCCCAAAGGAAACGCACAGAGTAGCCTGAAGCAGGAGATACGATGTGGTCACCCTGCAGGGCACGAACAGGGCACGACAAACAGAGCCTCTGACATGGGGAGTGTCCCTCCCCAAACACACACAATACACATGCACAGACACGCGCAGACACACGCAGACACAGTGTGTGCAAAACAGCATCATTAAATCACAAAATGGCAGTGTGTGTGTGTGTGTGGGGAGGAGGGAGCACCTATCAGCATGATGGATGACCCCATAGCCCAGTTCGCATGCTCCCTACGGGTGAGGCTGGGGACTGTGTACCATTGCAACCGACACCAGTCCAACCATCTAGAAGGATGATCTGGACGCCACTGAATGTTATGAGACATGTATGTGGACTGGATTTAACAAAGCAGTGCAAGCATAGGGTTTGTGCCGTTCATCTTTGCAGAAATATACTGATATCTACAGTTTTCCATGCAGTCGTAAAACTAATTCACCAGATTCAGCACCAAACACAATATACATCTACCAAGAACTGGGACAAGAATAAAATGGCAGACACGTAACATTTAAAGGAGAGATACACCGATCCAGGACAGGCATGTGTGCTGTGTAACCTGCTATACAGAGAAACTAGGTGGAATGTAACAAAGTGGGAGGGGGCCAAGCCACTCCCATATGTACCCCCCCCCCCCCGCCACACAATGCGGAGCCCGGTGCAGCTGGAGGGAGGGTTGCTGGCGGCGGGAGCCGTGAAAGCGAAGGATAACCTCTGCGATCCGGGGCACATCTGCAAGTACTCTCACTCACCCTTGTGCAGAATGGGGTGGGGTGCATTTCTGGGGCAAAGGGCTTTTCTTTAACATATACGCCCTTTGCTGTGCCAAATAATCACCTTCAAGGGCGAAGGTTCTACAGAATACCTCACCTTTCATATCCATGCGAAAAGAACGCTCCAGGATACAGGTTTAAGTCTATCGTCTGCACGAAAAAAAAATGTCCTTCCTTTTGGCTCACCAGCCCAACGGACTAATAAAAAATGGAAAGAATGAGGATGTGAAAGTAGGTCACGTTATAAAATTTTGCCAGACCGCTCCACATCACGCTCCATTTTGCCCGACCACACACAATAAAAAACGAAAAATGAACACAAAATTAAAAACAGTCCTTGAAAAGGTATAATACCCGGACGTGTCGAAATAATAAGGTGAAGAAAGCATTCTGGGATAATCTTTCCCAGAGTTTTCTTTTCATTTCCTCTCCGGCTGGTGTGCAGCAGGAAAAGAGGGGCGTGTAGATCATCAGCAGCTGTGCAAAGGAGCTGCGTGAAAAGTACCGGCGCCACAATGGGCTTCTGCTGCCACCGTGTGGACAAATGTACGAATGGCAAGATAAGCTAGCTGGGTATAATGGCTCTGCTTAGCTGACGCTGTTAACTTAATTAGCAAATTTGAATTTTGAAATTTTGAAATTTGAATGACGCCATCCGGTGCTCGTTAGGGTGGGTCCTCGGTGAAGCTGGAGCTGCTGTGAGCTGGGATGGGGGAGGGACCCGGATGGGGGGAGTAGAATAGTCCTGGGGAGATATGAGACATGACAATGGTGGGGGCGTTGAGCCTGACAGCTGCTGGAACAGCAACACACAAAAGCCCATCTGAGGCATCCTCACCCCCCCCCCCCCAACACACACACAAATACACACACAAATACACACATACATACATATGTGTATGTTAATATTATAACAGGTAAGGAGAGGCAGCAGCTCTTAAAGTGACCTAATTATAAACTCATCTGTTTTTTTCTTTAAAACACGCTCAGTGTTAAGTGAGATTTTAAAATCCAATTTCTCAAAGCATTGAGTCTATTGTTGTACTGTGGTGACCTTGTACTGTGTGGCTTTTATCCCACAGTAAAAATGGGGGGGTGGGGATTATAGCTCATTCAGTATTCAGCAAGCCAATCTGACAAAGAAAAAGTATTCCATTCCACATGGGACTGACTGCCCACGTTTAAGACCCCAATGTCAAAGAAGAGCATTAAACATGATTGGCTGAGATTCACACAATACCTTCGCCTTCATTTCCTTAGCAGGCATGTTTCTCCAAATCGTATACATAGAAATATACATACATTCATATGTTCATGGTTTAAGTAATAAAAAATGAACAGGCTTAACAGGGGAATCACAGGGCTGTAGCACGGCATTGACATTGGCTGGTAACCAATTATACTCCTGCTAAAACTCATCTTTGCGATGTATCCGTGCTCATCCTAAAGTGTTGTAACATACAGCACTTGCTTTTTGATCACAACAAATAATAGTGAAGAATTATCATCTTAAAATAGATGATATTTTGTCTCTCTGGCATCAGACAAAAAATTATGAACCGCTAAGTAAGCGTTCTCTAAGACAATTCTTTTTTTTTCCCTCTCAGTCTTGACTATCTGTTTCATTTGGACTTGGGATGACTTGGACTAAAACGTCTCTGAACTTGGTCTTGACTTTGACTCAAACCTCTATGGGCTCGGTCTTGACTTGGACTCAAACCACTTTGGACTCGATCTTGACTTGGTCTTAACTAGTCCTGGTCTTGTCTTGGACTCTGCATAGGTTGTCTTGACTACTGTCCTGCATAATCATTGTGTGATTATGTATATTGGCAGAATGAAGTTTCAGCCGTCTGCAGGGTGGGGGCATCAATGTGCAGATCACCCCACTGTCTACGGCATCACTGTGCTTTCGCAAACAGGCCGCTTGTCAAAGCCGCTTCATGCCTTGGTGATTAATTATTATTTACAGATGACAAGGGAATTCAGACTTCAGTTTGTAAGGAAAAAGAAAAAGAAACTACCAGGAATAAACATTAACTGCCTGCTACTCAATCCGGCCTCTTAGAATTTGACAAGCACATACTTCCTGAAATTATTCATGGGATTAAATCATAATATTGACTAAATTTTCCACTTCCTTTTACTACACAATCTGTTACCATTTTACTCAGTACTTACCATGCCTTTATAGCAAGTCCTTTGCTACAGAGGAAAACAAATTCCAATAAAATAATCATATAAACAGGATTATCCCTACTAGTACTGTAAATACATCACATAATAACACCAGAGTTTCTTTACTAATCCATTGTGGACTGTCGACTGTTAATCCAGATAAAGTTATTTGTTTGCGTTTTTTTACCAGCAGATATCTGACAGCGGTGACATATCACTGCACTTTTTCAGGGCCTCAGACCCCCCTGGCTGTCTCCACATCCCCACACACTAAGAAAGTAGAATTGTTGTGCTAGTCTGACTAAAACCAGACCTTTAAAGTACATGTAAACATGTTAGTCTGACTGAAATTGTACTAAACTGAATTTCATTAAGTCGGACTAAGACACCCATATAATGTGATTGGGGGTTGATTTACTCCTGCATGTATACGTTCAGTCGGACTCAAACTGGTGCTCCACAGTCCACCCCCCCCCCCCAGGCTTTAACTCAGAAGTATCAGAAGATGCTGGTACGCATAAGAACCTTGAAGCACAGCAGATAGCACCATACGGTGGATTCATCTGCCTTCAGATAACATCAGAGCCCAAAAGGAAAAGCATGCGTCTAAAAAAAAATAAAATAAAAGAAAAGTACAACATACAGCACCTACAGCATTGGAAGGCTGTTGAAATCACTGCTTGACTAAAGGCCACTTTTCCCTTTTCCAGCGCATGACAAACCATAGTTTTGGTACTTCAAGAAGATACCAAAACTACGGTACTTCAAGGTATTGGCTTTCCACTGGCGTGAAAACTGGTACTGGCGCTGAATGACATCACAATGCGAGGCGGGGTATTTTGTACTGAATTCAAAATATGGCTGTAGTAGGACTGGACAATGTGCGATATCGCAAGTTATGCACGTTCAGTTCCTACATCGCTAATCAGGCATTTTCTTCCCTTCACCTTGGCACGGATATTATGGCGCAGGGTCTCGCTAAAACTCTTTTACTCTGTCATAGGAAAAAAACTAGCAATTTTTTCAATGATTATTTCTTTTTAAGATTATCTAGTATATGTTTAAAAATCAGTTTAAAGTTAACCTCGCTGTTTAGCATGAGCGCTGCATGCGTTCTCTGAAACAATCATAATCATTTTCATTCTTGCTGTTTAAATCACTCCTAGTTGGGTTACTGAGAAATTTATGTTGAACTCCCGTTTTCTTGTTTCATAAATATCCCAATATTTATTACAACAAAAATCACTTTGCAATATCTGAAAATCTTCCAATACCGTGCTGTCATAGTGTTTTATACAAGATGCTTTTTCTCTTGTTATGCTATCCGGATCTTATTGTATATGTTCTTCTAACGAGATCGCAATTAGAGTTTGTCTACACACCCATTATTATCAGGGATATATATATTTTTTTATGTCTGTGACATAATGGGTCAACCGGAAAAAGCCCAATACTGATAAGCTGAAAGGAGCCATATCACCACCTACTGTAGCCGAGTCGGACATATTTGGGCCAATAAATCGATTCCCCTCCCATGCATGTATACTGGGACAAGGACAGTAGTCTGATTAAATGGAGAGGTTGAGCTATAACCGTAGCTCGACTTAGTTGTGCATGTAAATGTACTGAGTGTCTCCCTTTCCTGGCTGGGGCATCGCTGCCAGTACGACTGGCTCGCCTGGACCGGAGACCCAGCCCGAACCAGAGCCCCGGCCTGAACTGAGGCCAGGCTGAAAACTGATGGGCTCTTGGCAGACGGTGGACTCCCAGCTGTGGGACGCCCGCAAAAAGGCTCGCCCACGACCCCTCATTAGTATCTGCTGTCAAGCCGAACTCTGTGTTTGTTGCTCTACAAAGACCTTCTTGTCCTCCCCCAGAAATAAATGAGGACTTTACAGTGAGCCCTGGGGTACTCTTGGGTATTATTAAAAAAATAAAAGAGAAGGAGCCTGTTTTTCGTGATGCTTGGCTTCTCCGAGACGGCGGGGGGTTAATGTGACTTGGCCACATTCAGACTGATTAAAAACAACAATGCTGACGTTCACCAGCAGTCCCTAATTATAGCTGCAGATTTATGCGTGAGATCATAAATAATCAACCGCTCCACGAAAACAAAATGACAAAAATAATCACAATAATAGTGATGATAATGAATGCCGTTCACCCGAGTCAAACTGACGCTTCAAGATCCTTTCATCCCTGCACTAATTATCAAACGCAGCACAACACAGCTTAGTGCTGTGCCAAAGCTATATAAATACATACAGCACAGGCGCTTCATATGAAAATGTTACGCCGTGGAATCTATAGACAAGCAGTGATGGTTAAAACAACAGCAGAGTACAGAGGAATAAACAGTAACGAACGCTGCAGCTACAGATCCGATGTCGGCCACCATTCCGATGGACCAGACACAGTAATTCTGAGGGACTGAGCATTACAGGATACACAGCACTGACAGAATTGGCATTACAGGATACACAGCATTGACAGAATTGGCATTACAGGATACACAGCATTGACAGAATTAAAAATACACAGCTCAGAAGTTACATAACAAGAAGCCGAGAGCAAAGCAAAAAAATATAAGCGACTAAGAGGCTTATCCATCATCTAGTGCAGGGTTCCCCAGTTCCGGTCCTGGAGGGTGAGAATACAACACAGTTTTCAGATTTCAAACATACCTTCTAAACCTGGTTATTTAGAAGGCTGATTAAAATGTGTCTGACAAGGGAAACCTACAAACGGTACTGAATTCTGGCCCCCCAGGCCTGGAATCGGGGAACCCTGATCTAGTACAATACATATACTGTATATATTCTGCATGTATGTATGTAAATATACATATATGTATGCCTACATGTAGGGGCGGGGTTACATATTCTAGCCCCCCTGACTCATGTCACCTCGCAAAGAAACCCATGTCCCTCCTGCTAGAATTTACCAAGTGGGGGGTGGGGCATTTATGAATGAGCATGTAAGTTATATTGTTTTATATTAAGGGGCCCCTACAAAGTGCCGGACCCCCAGAATATACATGCCCCCCCCCCCCCCCAACACCCCTGCATACACCGATCAGCCATAACATTAAAACCGCTTGCCTAATATGGTGTAGGTCCCCTCTCATACTGCTAAAACAGTACTTGTTTTACGAGGAGTGGATGGGTCTCCACTCATGTTGGGGACAATCCTGCAACGGACTGTTCTCCTGATGCTGTGAGCAGGAGATGTCCACCACAAGGAGATCCAACTGCTGGTGTTCCTTCTATCCCACAACTGCATTATCCTGGGACACCCCTGACTCCAGGGTCATAACCCGTAAGTTGAATGGGCTTCAGGAGAACTCAGAACTCTGTTTCTCGAGCCGTCTAACACCACCTTGCAGAGTATCCTCTGTAAAGAGCCCCCAGATGAAACAGAGGCGGCCATCCTGTTCAAGAATCAGGACTTCAGTGCCGTGCTTTGCAAAGCCTGGGCATTACGCCTGCCCCAGCACCATCCATCGGATTGTACCATTGAACTGGTAGGGGGGGCTCAACCTCCTGTCTAGACCTGAAGAAGAGGCGATGACCATCTGCATACAGGAGGTCTTAGAACAAGGTTCGTTCACTTCCCCTGTAGCCTCCAGTGTCTTCTTTGTCAAGAAAAAGGGTGGTGGTCTGCACCCCTGCCTTGAATGCTATGACCATTAAGCGAAGAGAACCCCCTCTCTGCCCTGGAAAACCATCAAACTAGAAGCTTCTTCACTAATCCTGTCCTATAAAGCGTGTAAAACCTCGTCCAGGTCTGTAAGGGGGACGAGTGGCTGACCTCATTCATCAGCATAAGGTTCGAATTTGTTGTGTCTTGTGATGCCTTACGGCTTAGGTCATAGTCCCACAGTTTTTTAAATGTTTATGAATGGAGTGTTCTCTGACATGTTAGACCATTTTGTGATATTCTAATATACTCCATGCCTTTTGATCAACATGTCTGACAAGTGCTGCAGAGACTCTGAGACCATCAACTCTACGTCTTGAGTTGAATCATTTGTGGTGGAACAGGGAAAGAACTAAGCTAACCAGGGCTCCGGCCCCCCAGGACTGCAGTTTGGCACCCCTGATCTAAATCAATATACTATATTAACTATGAATTAACATTACCCATGTAAAGCAGTAAAATACATAAACGTTTGTTTTCAAAACTGCGGTAGCCATGGCATTGTTATAGTGTTCCCTGTGCTGGCTTTTAAAAAAATATGCAAATCCCATCACCACCCCCCTCTGAGGAGGACAACTTTACTTTTCATTTCCATTACAAGTGCAACGCATTAGATAAGGCCACACCGCACTGACCCACCAACTACCCAATTACCATAATAAAACCTAGGCAAAAATGCAAATGGGCAGATAGACATGCAAAAACAATATTAAGTCCAAACAGACTGACTTATAGAGAGACAGACTTGACCGGATGTGAGAAAAATGGAGGCATTGGGATTATGGGAGGAATTGAGGAGCAGATTTATGAGGAGTGAGATCAGAGATCGAGAGTGAAAATTCTGGTGAAAGTCTGTGATATTTGTGCGTTTGTGTGTAAATATGTGCAGCTCCTCAACAAGGGTTAATGATTACAGTATTTTTCGTATATGGTTCCAGCGCTCACGTGA
Source organism: Mormyrus hasselquistii (assembly GCA_026779605.1). NCBI lineage: Eukaryota > Metazoa > Chordata > Actinopteri > Osteoglossiformes > Mormyridae > Mormyrus > Mormyrus hasselquistii. Next base: position 7,418,198 of record JAODKE010000050.1, on the reverse strand, counting down.
CAGGCTGCAATGCATGATGGTCTAAGTCGACCCATGTCGGTACCCTACATATATTTAATTATATTATAATTAAAGAGAATGGATTTTTTTTATAGTTTTTGGCAATTTTCGTCCCTTGAAATGTTAAATAAATATTCTCAAGTGGATAAATATTCCAATGAGAGCAACATCTGCCATCTGCTCATACCTGAATGTCATGTCCACAATTGGCAAGTTTTTAAACCTAATTATAGATGAATTACTCATTATTATTTTGTTCACAACTGTAATGGTATCATGCAGCAGGGATATTGCTAGAAATTACGGTAGGAATTAATTATGAATTACATGGAGGAAAGCTGGGTAGCAATTGTAATTAATTATATTAATTATGTATGTTACATAATCAGCTATAACATAACTAACTAAAGCTGTACGGGTTTAAGAAAAACATTCTGTTTATGGAGATTGTTCTGGCGTTGCCATTTATTTTTGTTTGGCGACTGGGAACGTGTGCTGGCCGTGCAGCGGCAAGCTTGTGGGTCTCGAGACAAGTTTTCAACCAAAAGGATCATTAGGAGAGAGAAAACAAGCTCATTATAACGGTTTCATCCGTCATTGCGATCCTCCCACTTTTATTAACCTCGCTGTGGACAAGTGTCATTATTTCAAAGCACACGCGGTGGCGGGGGGGTGAATGAGCAGAATATAATTTGGATGTTACATGTAAGATCAGCCGAGCAAACAATCAGTGTCCGCTTATCTTAGCCTCGGTGTTTGCTTTGACGATGGTAATTAAAATACCCCTTCCAGTCACTGCAGCTGACAAGAGCAACGGAAGCTGCAAGTGCAGCCACACGGCTTGCGAGATCTTCAAGCAGGCCTACTTCTAC
>JAODKE010000050.1:7379286-7389858 GCA_026779605.1 Mormyrus hasselquistii | reverse complement strand
AAAGTGGTTCCCCTATGATTACGAGCCAAAGAACCACTTTTAGTGCTATATAGCACCATTTGTTTTTAGAGTGTAGAAATCAAAATGACAAATTACTGAAACAATGCTGTTTCTGCTCCAAATACGAAAAATTAAGCAGTTGTCACCGAGGCTGTGGGATTATTAGCGGTAACATTTCCGGTGCTGCTTATTGATCCGAAATATAATCCTGCTACGTGCCGCAACATCTATTTCCAGCAGAAAAACTAATTCAGCAACGTGTTCCTCTGACATTCCTTCATGATAATACAATTCACCATTGGAGAAATTGGTGATGGTTATCACGCAGTGAACTTAATATTTTCTTTCTTTGTTGCTTGAGAAATTATGTAACAGTGGCATTTCAAAACGAATGATAGGTTTTATTTCTGCCAAAGCAAAACCCATCTCGAAGAGTCGAAAAAAAATAAAAATACAGATAATATATTTTTAATTGCAAGTTCGAAACGGGTCGCCATTAATCATAATCAGCATCGTTTTAGAGATTGACAATAATAAATAAAAATGTATTAGGTAATCGATAATAGTTTTTGGAGTCATAAACGCCATTTAGCAGATAAATGTGAGAACTGTTGATTACCAGCATTTTATTATCAAATTGCTTTTTATTGCGGGAGGTTGTGTTGTCCAATAGCATTTTCTATCCATGTTAAACAACAAATTATGCAGCATCGACATGCATTGTGGTTAAATGAAACGCCACACATATATCCCAATGGCAGCCCATTTGGTCGTCACAGTCCACAACGTACAGTAAACGCATGGAATAAGTACTGCAACAAAGGCAAAGCATAATTATTACAATGGCCTCAATCACTTGATGCCATCTAATTAACATTTTATAGGCAAGTTTATGATACTGAACAAGACGGACTTTGCAGCGAAACAAAAAAAAAATCTACATTATGCTGTAATCATTAAAAGGAGGAATTGTATTTCATGACCAGGAACGAAATTTGGCATGCCTGGATTTAGATATGATGGTTGATAGTGTGTTTTTTTTTTTTAACCATATGTTCAGATTTGTGATAATTGTATCTCAACGGACAAAAACATGACAGACTAAAATTATGTTGATGCTACATGATTTCATTTAGGCAGCCTAAATCATATTCCCCAAAATAACTTGAATTCATAACTTTGTAGTCAGTCCAATCTAATAAGGTTTTCAATGAAAGAAAGAGCACGTATTCATGTGCGCTGTGATTTGTGTTTTTTGTTAAGACCTATCTGAATTTTTTTTCACTTTCAAAAAAAAGCAATTTCAATAAAGAGTAACATACTGAAAGATACCGTCTGAGGAAGAAACCTGTCTCTTAAAAGAAAACAACAAATCTGAATCTGGTACTAAATGCATTTTCTCTTTATTTCTTTCACTGTTTATTTGAACCACAATCGTGTAACATTTAGTTAAATTCTGGCATGTATTAAAGATTCAGGTTACTATTATATGTAATATAATGATATATACTTTTGTTTTTGACAAATAGGAGCATAGAGAGGCGCTGGAAAATACCATAATTTACATGGGTAATGGTAAGTTCCGCCTCAAGCATTTACATTTCAAATTTCCCTCTTTACATACGACAAATTATAAATTAGTTTAATATACGTGTTGCTTTTATCGTACAGGAAAGACACTTATGCGCTAATCGCAACCTTTCAGCTGTGATTTCGTGCTCAACAAGTGTCCGTTTGAAGCATCTCTCTACACACTAGAGCCGTCCGGACCGCCGTTTAGCTGCGCGATGGTCAGCGTGTCAGTGCATTGACTCCCAGAGGACACTGACCTTTGTGAAGCATGTCTGAATTTCCACCCGAACCCAGAAAAGCTCTTCTGCCGTCCCCTCAAGTACTCTTTATAATTTTTCGTCAGCAGCGTATACAGAAAAGGATTGATGCAGCTGTTGCAATACGCCAGGCATGTCACCACGAAATTGACGTATACCATAGTCCGATGTGACAGGTCTCCATGGCCAAAGTAGTATATGCTGAGTAGCTGCCACAACCAAAAAGGTAAAAAACAAGCCCAGTAGGCGAGTACGATGCTAAAAATCATGTAAAACACTTTCTGCTTGGGACAACGATTTGCAGCCTTTGTCGCATGAACTGTGGATTGTGATAACCAGTATGTCTTGGCCAGTCTGAGGTATAGATAACCGATTATGAAACCGGGAGCTAAGATGCAAGTGTTAAATAGCACGGTGAGATATACCTTATAAGCTTTGATCTGCCACGTCGGGTGGCACATGCGTTTAACGACTCCGTTTCGGAGGTTACTTTTCAGATCAATCATTATCATTGTGGGAAGAGACAGCAAGAAAGAAGCCAGCCAGACGGCACAGGTCACTGTCCTCCTGTACTTTCTGGATCTCCCTAAGGTGTCCAGAGGGTTCACCACCGCTAAGTACCGCTCCGTACTCATGATGGTTAGGATGAAGATACTGGCGTGCATGGTGAGGAAGTCCAAGCTAAAAATGATCCGACACCCTATGTCTCCAAAATACCAGTCTTTCGCAAAATAGGTGCACACGACAAACGGGATAGTTGACAAGTACAGCAAGTCAGCCAGCGCCAAATTGACGATGTAGACGTACATGGAACCGGTCATCCTCAGCGAAACGTTCATAACCACAAGGGTATAAATGTTACCAGCCAGGCCGATCACGCACATCACGATCAGGACCGTCCCAAGTAGCGATGTGACCAGCATCTCGTCGAAGGAGTCGTGAGGTTCCCCGTAAAGCATCGGCGGCGACGAGTTGGAGGAGACGAACCAAGTGGCATTAGGCGAACTCCAAGGAAGTGCTCCTATACCTTCAACGGCACCCATTTCTGCAGATTGGAAGGGTATGATTTAGGAAGAAGACCTCGGATCCTTAGGTCCCGATTCATAACACATATGAAGGCTTCCTTAAAGTCATAAACAAACCCCACCATGGGTGCATTCCATACCGCAGCGCAACTCTCTCATACGCAGTTACAAGTGCTTTTAAAATTGCTGCCGGAGAGCCGACAGGGAAAAAAAGTTTACCCTCCCAAATGAAAAACAACTGCTGAAAATTCAATGAGAATTATATTTTATATATAAAAAAATAAAATAGGAACGAAAGTGTTGGAGGAAAGGTGTGACCTTGAGTTCAAATTAAAATCCGCTGTCAAAAATGTTATATCCGTACTTGACCACGTTCTCCGCACATCACTCTCAGAATTAGGTTTCGAAACGCAGCTCCGACTTTGACTAAGAGCTGGTTTCTTTGAGCTCCCTGCACCTGGACCGAAAAAAACACAACTACAAGCTCCCTGCCCAGTAGGTATCCCAAGGGTGGGATGAAGCTGAATAATATATGACGAACCTCTTGTTGTCAAACGAGAAAAAAAGGCAGAGCCATACCGACCACCTGAAATATTTTTCCCCAGATCGTTAGTGACATTAAAATAATTTGCTGCTCTCTTAGCGCATGACGATAGCGCTGCATTTTAACTCGATGACCGTATCAGCCACAATGACCCAATACTGATAAGTTTGAGAATATTACCTAAGTGTAATGCGGGAAACGAAGTCCCGTGGACCTTATTGTAAATAATCATATTGAGTCTTGACGATAAATGTGTCGTGCTAATTATGCTCAGATTGGTATGTACGAAGTCCCAATACCCATTTGTTTTCGTGTACTAAAGATCTTTGACACGAAGTGTTGATGTTGAAAAATAGTAACACAATAGGTTGCTCTATACAGCTTTAACTCTTTATAGAATATGATGCTACATATTTCATGCTGTGGAGAATTCTACAAAAAATGCTATTATGCGGTTTGAAGGAAAATACTGCATTAAAATACAGGGTAAATCTGTAACATTTAACTTACGGGTCAGAGGCTTTTGTTAGCTTGCATGGACATGTGTCCCGAAATAAGGAGGGGGGGGGGGGACACTATCAGAAGCTTACGTCACTGAATTTTAGCATTTGATTCGCAGTAGAAGGTGCACAGATTAAGGAAAACACTTTCATAATCCTATATATTTACTATTTTGGATAAAACCGATTCAACTTTGGTCCTAAAAGTCCACATAGCATTGGCTGATGCTTGTCCTAACTTTAATACTTTACTATCCAAGTATAAAGTATAACATCAGTTTCAAATATTCAGGGACACATATTTAAATGTAGTTGCCTGCGCATGTCACAGCTTTCGAGACCGAGGCCTTGAGGGAAAGCGTGAAACAAAAAGGAGTTTAATTTAATAAAAACTAAACAGAGACTGGAAATAAACTGGACTGTGAGGGATGCATGTGAGAGGAAGGACATGGCATGAGAGGAGACGGCAATAATCACTAGACTGGGGAACACAGGACTGGGAAGTAATAATTATAATTGATACTTTATTGAACCCTGTGGGGAAATTGTCTTTACGCCTCCCTCAACTTGCTCTTTGTAGAGTAAGCTGTCCGTGAAGGGCTGCCACCTGTTGGGGCACCCAGGGAGCTGGAGGTTAAGGGCCTTGCTCAAGAACTCGCAGACGTTCTGGACGCTGGGTTTGACCTGGCGCCCTTTCGATTACAGGCACACAGGCTTAGCCCACTGAGCCACGTGCCCAAAAAAATAAAAAATAAATCAGGGGAGAGCGTGAACGCAGTCCCCCACTATCGGAAATTTCGCAGTCGAGATTCCCACATTTGGGGAACTCGCAAGGGTATACGAGACCAATGAGGAAGCAAGCAGGAGACAGAGAGGAATGATTAACATTACGAATAACAGCATTATTATTATTATGGGTATGGTTCACACTAGTCTGTTAGACTGGGAATAATTTACACCAATTTTTTAGTTTTATCATTGAATAATTCATGCTTGGAAATCTTTTCCCCCAATATGTTATCTTATTTTTTTAAGTAGCATCCACTTTTACCAATAAGCCTGACCACTCCTACAGTAGTAATTCTAATTAGTTTGGATGTAGCTGATTCAATTTTGGTGCTAAAAGCAGCCTTTTATCTCAAATGTCACCTCTAGAAAAGATGAGAAATATGCAAGAACTCAAATCTGCAGTCGTTTAAGAATCCTGAACATGGTTTTTATGGTTATTACCCTAAACAAAACGTTTTTAGACTTTTGGACAAGAGTTTGGAGTAGCATGAAGCATCACTAACCAGGCGCATCTGCAATTTACAGATTTATGCTCATGAAAGGAATAAACTGTTGTCACTGCGCATCATCCCTTATGATTTATATGCATATACACAAGTGAGGCGTAATCAAAATGCTGGCTGCATGATGAGACTGTCGAGTGCATATAGACACATTTGGGAACAAACTGCAGCGACTGATTGAAATGGAGCACGATAGAAACACTAAATGCCAAAGAGTTTTCCAAAGGTGAAGTTCCCTGAGAAGATGGCAAACAGATGAGGGAGAAAGAGCTGGCATGGACACCTTCAGGTCTGATGATGGAGAGAGAGAGAGATAGAGAGAGAGAATGTGCCTTGGGTGCCAGACAAGCACAGAAAAGTAGCGTCTTATGTGGATGGAGGGTGAATGCATAGCCTCAGAAGGTCCACTGTACAGAAGAGCAGCACTGGGGCTCGGTGGGGACAGCGGGAGAATCAGGCAGCAAGGGATCGTCGAGAGGAATGATCAGATGTCCGATAGACGTTCCTAAGACGACTGCAGCATCTGACATGCCTGCATTTCCATAAATGAGCAGTCATTCAGCAGCTATAATAGAAGTGGAAAACGTCCATGCAGTGAGATGTGCAGGGCTTGGATGAACACTGGCGAGTTTTGGATCCAGCACTGCCAGCCCAGCGGACGGGGCTCTGACCCGACTCGAGTCCCTTCTTGCACCCCATCCCACTGGTAGGCTGGTTGGTCGGTCATCAGGATGGTGTAACTAATGCAGCGAGACATGGCCAGGATGCAGGAGCGCACCCTACAGGGAGAAGCGTGTAACACGGCTAAATGACACGCCATGCAGTATGGTTACATTTTACCGAAGGACCAGCTGCGTATGGCTTTCTGTCTGGGCACAGAAAAGTGCTGTAATACCTTTATGTAAAAGGTATATTTCATGGATTTATAGAATATAATGCTGAATTTATAGATATAGTATGCGTGTGTGTGTGTTTATGTGTATGTACCGTAATGTGTGTCACAGAGAGAAATTCAGCATTACAACCCAGGAATCTATGAACGTTTAACAAATGTTTTTTGTTATTACAAAATCACATATTGTGTTGAAGCAGGTTTTCTTCTAAAATGATTTACGAAACACACATTGTTTTTTTTTTAAATAAATAAAAAAATCTGAGCAATCGAAACAAAATTTAAGATACCAGACTGCTGACAAGTTTTGGGATTTTTCTTTAAGAAATGCAAATCGACAGCATTCTTTATACATGCGAAAACAAAACAGCACCTGCAGGAGACGGTGATATTTAGTAAAACGATAGTTTTGTGACCCTAACAAGGAAGATGGATAGATGGATGGAAAATATTACATTTCACATATAGCTAATTAGATCAACACAGAGCATATTTTCCAACAGAACATTAAATTTGTGGTGTTATTTTCTACAAAAAGGAATTTGGCATTAAAAAACTCTGGAAGGCTTCATTTCCTGAGAACGTCTTTATCAGAGATCCCTTTTTATGTCTCTAATCAACACATCCAAGGAATTTCACGTCCCAACACATTTCTCAGTTTTGTAACTTGTTATAAAGGAACTCTTTAAGGCTGAATGGTTGATGTGATTAATCCGTCCATTTTCTGTAACTGTTTGTCCTATTCAGGGTTGGGGGGTCCGGAGCCTATCCCTGACACTAAGGGTACAAGGTAGGGAACAACCCAGGATGGGGCACCAACCCATTGCAGGGCACACTCACAGCATTTATTGACAGATTATTCACACTCACAGGCAATTTCTAGCTCCAATTAACCACAGCATGTTTTTCGACCATGACTGGAAACCAGTGTCTGGAGGAAACCGCACAATAACACAGAGAGAACATGTGAACTGCACACGAGCGGCACGACAGCAGAGACTCGAATGGCAGCCGCAGAGATTCAAAGCACCAGTGTTGAGCTCTGCACCACCACCGCGCTGCCCCAGTTAACGTGATTAATGCACGTCATATTTTGGTTATCCAGAAGATCCTTGGGAAATATTTCAAGCGTTTAGCCTGTTAGTCACACACAGTTTTATTTATTATTCCTGACATTGGATGTTGCTTTAGGCAGCAGTTTGCCATCATCAGAACTGGAAATCACGTTAGGCTCCAAGCCTCAAGTTCATGTATAAGCCTTCTGGCTTTGTAATACATGTTTGGAGTCCATTAGGGCAAGACCTTAATTACAGCCTTAGAATGGGCTGAGGACACTTTACTGATTACGAAGCAAAAACCCTTAAGGCTGATTTATGCTTCTGCGTTGAGTCTACGCCGTGGCCTACGCCGCCGTGAGTTTTTATAGCTGCGCACTGGTGCCTTTGTGTCATGACACTGTTGAAACACCAGGTGATACATAGTTTTGGATCTTGCATTTATTGTCTCAAAGTATTGAATCACGCTATTGAAGCCGACGATAAACATTTAACATAGTATCCATTTATTGAGTCCTGGCTATATTTCTGCTGCTCCGAACTGCTTAGAGCTGCTAGTCACCTTTTATGCATTTTCCTTTCTAAACTCGGTGTCTATGCTGCCTTTTTTGTAAAGTAAATATAAACTTAATGGAGGTAAGTGAAATCGGTGCCGTTCTGTAGACCTGTTGCTATAATGATCAGGGTAGGCTTTTCTTTAATGCTACATGTACATGTGAATGACACTTCAGTTTCGTTCAGTGATGCGTGAACACCCGGGGTTTGCACTTTCTTCATTCCCATAAAGAAAGGAAATACTGCAGACCAAACGCAGTTCGGTGTCCCCTCGAGGTGAAGTGGCATTTCTGGTGAGGCGCACGTCAGGCTGCGCAGGCCATGGTGCGCGGTTCGCGGTTAATCCGCACTTGCGATGTCGATTCGACACAGAAATATGCATAGTCTGATGGGTCCGGCCGTAGTCAGAAATTAAAGAAGACCGAATGAGCCGCGTTTACCAGCATCCTTCCATGAAGATACTCTGGTCTTGATTTCTGCCGCCTTAGAACCAGGGATGCAGAGGAGAGGCCCGTTTTTGCAGGACCGGCGACTAGACCAGCCAGCGAACCACAGGGAGAGGTTCAAATAAGGCGGGACACAGGCAGCGAATCTGACTCGGGCCAACAGCTGCCATGCCGTGGCGATTCGCCGAAAGCCCTCTTAACAAATTAACTAATCAGATCAAAATGTATGAACACCAGTCGTGGTCTATGAATATGAAAATGATGTATAAAAGAAAATGTGTTATTTACGAATGTACCAAAACACTGGAAGGCTGTGACTTAAGATGGCTGTGTGGGAGGAAAATGTCCGAAGAGCGCAAAGTACATTCCTTCCAAGATCAAAATCACAGAGGGAGGTTTCCTGTGAAAGCTGACCACAGACAGCATTTATAGTATGTTCATTTTCATGAGCTTTAAGAACCAGAGTCTCTCACAAATGAGCCACATATCTCTGTGTGGCTGACAGGTACTGATCACACCTCAGGAACACAGCCAGACACACACAGTGAGTGTGTGTAAAAAGGTAACCCGCCCACGGAAGCAGCCGTGAAATATCACCCAGCACGATTCCTCCACATTTTCCCGTGTAAGAGAATTTAACCCCTCTCATGGATCAGGGTTCAGGCCCCCACCATGACGTTATTACGGGGTTTCCTGAAAGTTTCCGCCCACAGTCCAAAAAAAAAAATGATTCAAGGATTTTATTTGTCATATACAAGATATACAAGTAGACCACGACCTGCAGCAAAATGCCAGGTGGTCAACTCTGCCAAAAAACAACAGAAAGACATTAAATGTGACAATATGGCAATAAAGACAATAAAGAATGAAAGTTATACTGAAAAATAGCTATACTAAAACCAATGTAAAAATGTACTGTAATGTAAATAGGCCTGAGATGTGCAACACAGTTCTAATAAAGTGTGATGTATATAAATAAGGACGGAATATGAAATAAAGTGTCAGTCAGGAACTAAGGAGTCTGATGGCCTGAGGGCAGAAGCTCCTTCTGAGCCTCTCAGTTCTCAGTGAGAAACAGCAGAAGCGCTTACCAGACCAAGCCTGGTGAAGAGGTGGCTGATGTAGATGTAGGAGATTTTAGCAGCTTTGCTCCTATATCTACTGAGGTAAATGTCCTGCAGACAGGCCAGATCAACCTAACAGATGCATCCTCTACAGAGTTTTTGCGGTCCAGGACAGAGCAGTTGGATCGGGGTTACCAAGTTGTGTGTGTGTGAGTGCAGGGTGTGTGAGTGTGCCTTGTGATGGGTTGGTGCCCCATCCTGGGTTGTTCCCTTCCTGGCGCCCATAGTTCCTGGGATTGGCTCCAGGCCCCAGTAACCCTGAATAGCACAAGCAGCTACAGAAATGGATGGATGGATGAATTGTTTGTACAACAGATGAATCGACATAGACTTGTGATTCCAGACAACAGGTTGAATATCACAGACTGTCACTATAATTAAGACCTCCCTATATTCAACACTGCAAAGCACAAGAAAGAAAAGCACGTTCAATCGATATGATACCAGTAGCAGAGGAAATTACCCTCAAAGCCAATCCCACGGAAGCAGATGTCAATGAGGCGGACGGCTTTGAGTCCATGCCTGTCAATAAACATTTGGAAAGGCTATGTGATAACCAGAGAAGCCTGCAGGGAGGCACGTGACTGACTAGCAGGGCAGACTGCTGGAAATAACACAACAGTTAAAGAACTTTCTAGAAGCGTCCTCTGCATTGGATGCCAGGCAGGGAAGGATGCGGCCTTGTGTATGAGATTAATGACCTTCTCCACACTTTATTAATACGCCATTTGTAACAGCCTTGTGTATTCTATGTGATATCTCCATCTGTTTTCTGTCTGGCTGCGTGCCAAAGGCTGGAAATTAGGCAAATGTAGCTGGTTTACTCAGATATTAAAAATCGAGCCAGTACCACTTTACATTCAGGTTACCACTTGGCACTCACTGTACTTACTCATTGATATATATATATATTTATATTGTGGCATACCAAACAGGAAATATTTAATCATCTTTGATATATATGGAATGAAACCCATATATACATACAATGAAACCCGGAATATATGGAATGAATACCAATATAAATACACAACGAATCCTGATATAAATATGGAATGAAAGGTAAGGGAATCACCGTGGGCGAACAGATCGAGCGAACTGCCTTAAATTTTTTTTCTTTTTTAATCATCCTTGGTGTTTAGGTTATATGATGAACAATTTCTATCTTTACACAGAATGTCTGTAAAATTTACATTTTGAAAATCTGTTGTTTGTACGCTGAAAGCTAAGGCGATATTAAATGAAAAGTATGATATTATATATATATATATATATATACACACATACACACACACACACACAATGAACGT
>JAODKE010000050.1:7347443-7368316 GCA_026779605.1 Mormyrus hasselquistii | reverse complement strand
ATGTTCCCAAACCAGTAGGGACATATAATCCCGGGCATGTCCTGGGTCTGCCATGGGGTCTTCACCCATTCAAACGTGACGAGATCCCTTCGGAGCACCCCAATGGCATCCTAACAAGACGACCAAAAAACTCGAGCTGAGTCTTCTCCATCCGACAGAGCAGTGGCTCCTCAACCTCTCATGGGCAGTGAGTTCAGCAACCCTGTAGAGAAACCTCATCTGGGCCTTACCCATGGCTCAATATGGTAGGTGAGGAAAGGAATGAAGATTGACGGTCTTGGGATGAAGGGGGCATTCAATTGTGTAATTAACAGTGGCAATCGCTTCTGACATTGAGGAAATTGATGAAAAAGTTATTGGCGATTAATCAGAAGCGACATTGTCATGATCCGCTCCGTACGATCCTCCCGCGTGCCACGCCCCCTCATTTCCCACGTGTATTTCCCTGATTGTACTCGCCCGTTGCCAGTTAGTTTCTACTTGTCCTGTGTATTTAGTCCGCGTCTTTCCCCAGTATGTCAGATCAGTCATTGTGTATTGTCATGTATGCTCGTACCTGTCTGCCTGTCTCTGAAGATTAAACCCCGTTTCCCCGTCCGTCTGGCTCGATTCGCCTTCTTGCCCGCTTGCTTGCCCAGCGAACGTGACAGACATAAGATAGTATGACCTTCCTTGAAAATATTTTGTACATGCAGAGCAAGTCATTAGAGGCTTGTATCATCTGTCCATCTTTAGATAATCAATATCTGATGTGTTCAGCTGCTCCGTTTGGCAGAGCTTCTCATGCTTGACAGGAAAATTGCACTGGGCTGGTGTGGCGTGCTGAAAGCCTCCAGGAGGTGGTCAGGTCTGACCTTAAGATTTTTCATTGTGTGTTCATGCATATGATTCGCATTTGGTGGCTGTCAATGTCTGCAGACAAAAGCGCATAATCAGAAGTGGAAGTGAAAATCACTTATTCTGGGAAGATGGGGGGGTAATTCCCATCCCAGGTAGCACAGTCGACAAATCTAGGGCGACCCTCGGCTGAGATGTCGGTAATGGAGGTCATATCAGACACATGCACATACAATGGACAGCTTAGAGACTAGGACTGGGCAATTGATCGAATTTGAATTTCAATTCCAACGATTATCAAAACAAAATAATTGCGATAAAACAATCATCGTGCCGCATTTTATTTTTGTAAGTTCAATAAATGCATATTTCCAAAGTCAATGGCTAACCGTGTTAAATAATCATAATCTCCGATATTGACCAGATAATATTATGTATTAACATTTTTGCCAATAAGCAAGCAGCCCCGTTAGAGACACCATATTTTTTTGTTTTACCTTGGGAGGAAATCAGAGTAAGCCTGATTGACATGGGGAGGGGAATGACCCTCAGGCCTACCTCGTGAGTTGGAAGATAGGCGGCGGGTGTTACGTCTTGCACACTTCTCCTGCAACCTGAAAGGACACCTCCCAATTTGTAGACTGGCACAATCTGTTGTCATCACATTGGTGTTGTCCCTACATCATAATAATTAATGTTGCGTTGCGTTACGACTCTCAGTGCAACTGACCAATCACGTTGTTGTGATGTCATAGCTTGTGACGTGGGGCAAAAAAACAAGCAAACAAATGTTGCCAAGCCCTCTTCTTAAATGCAACTTTGGGCTTTTTTTTCCTGAAGTCACTTATAATTTTACTGAGCTGAAGGTTGTGTTTTTTTGGGCTTCAACATGATGATATCAGATTGTGCGTGTAAGACTATTACTTGTGCCAAACAATTGCATTGGGACTGCAGTCTCTCTCAGGAGACACCAAATCATGAGACTCTGTGGTTGTCTGCCTTACACGCAGATCTGAGTATCCTGAATACACTCACAAATGTCCTACACCATGCCCTCTTGCCCTGGTGGTTCACTTGGTAATGTCTGTTTCAAACAAATACCTCTCATCAAACAATGTGGTCTCAGAGCCCTCAAATGCAGGAGATGAAAACCAGTGCCCATGACAGCCATAATGATGTTATTCAGCACTAAGTGGACAAATATAGCACACAGACAGGGTCAAGAGGTTCACCTACTGTTTTCCTGAGCATTCAATGGCTAAGATCTAGCAATCATAGCAATTTTGAACGCAGTCCCACGTGTCGTGGTTTCAGCATCAAGAACAGCCACTCTCCTGGGATTTACACACACTAAAGTTCTGAAGTTTAAAGAGAACGGTATAATGGACGAAAAACATCCTCTCAGAAGCATCTCTGTGGCCAAAACCACTTTATGACTGAGATGGATCAGATGAGAATGGCCAGACACACTAGAGGTCACAGGAAGGTTACAAGTGTGAAAATAACAGTCGGTACAGCAGAGCTGTGCAGAATGCAAGTATTCCTGATTTATGGAAGAAAAGGGGGGATGCTGGCTCAGATCTCTACACCAGCAGGGGGTAGATTAGCAAAAACAGGACACTTAAGTACAGGGTGCTCAGGAATATAGTGTCATAAATAAACTCACTCCTCAACAGACCTTTATTGTCCATATGCAACTGGATGATTTAATGTTAACCGTGATACTTTTAAGATCTCCTTATTGCTGTCCAGTAACTGAATTTACAGGTCTAGGAAGAATGTACAATAAGTTTTTAGAAGAGATGAATTTTAAATACAAACAAACTTACTCACAGTTACAATGCCAAAAATGAAATATCGTAAGGGAGAAAAACCTTCAGAGTAAAAGCCGGAATATAGTTCAAATACATACAGTAAAAATGCATTGAAAAGGCAAATCACTCCGTTATTTTGCATCGCCTTAGCTATAAACTATTGGTACAGTAACTGAGTAAATCATGGCATTGTAACAAATTCCATAGCCTCCTGAGCTCCTTAAGGTTATAGTCTTTGATATATATGTTCCTCCAGAAAATTCACTTTTTGTGTTTTCTTTAGAAAACTGCTGCTAAATGGTAAAGAATGTCAAAGGCAAAGACAATTACTGAACTACAGGGAGGCTTCAGCAGGAAGTGATGTGACGATCAGACAGGGAACAACACATTCTGCAAGGAACGGGGCCAACCATAGTCAATCACCTAAAGCAGTGTTTCCAAATTCAGTTCCTGGGGACCCAACATCACATTTTTGCTCCCCAGGAGCTGGGAGGGAGGAAAAATGTGGACTGTCTGTCAGGGAGCTTGAAGAGAGAAAAATGTGGACCGGCTGAGGGTCCCTGAGGACTGGACTGGGAACACTGACCTGACGCATGATCTTTTTACAGCACATTAATAGACAGTGCAGATTATCAAAAATCCCCCAAAAGCAGGTGCTGTCAGCTTGCACTAATAATCCAGGCCTTGAAAGGTATTTTAATTGCTGCAGAGTATGGAATAATTCTGTCAAAAGCTGTTATATCTTGAGAACAAATAACGCCTGAAATTAGCGTGTGTGTTAAAAGTCCTAATGTCTGTTCTCCCCTGTTAACCGAAATGCTTCCTTTTTGTTGTAACTTTGAATGATCGGTTTGTAATTACGTGAGCTTTCAGCAGCTGTTATAATGACGTGATTAGAGGTTCTCGCTTTAACTTGCACCTTGTTGACGTCTCTACCGAACATGACATCTACGCTACTGACCCAGGCCTCATGTAGGTTACGGTCAGCATACCAAAAGAACTGTAATTTGGGGGGGGGGGGGGGGTCATAACACGGTATAATGAGGTAGTTTAACTAAACCCTTATTATTACCCATTGAAAAATCTTGGGGGGAAATTTTAACAGTGTTGAGAAGAGCAAAGACAAACGAAACGCGTCTTGCTATGACTCTCACATGAACAATGAACTCCCCTTCTGAGAATGATCTATGTTCACACGTGGTCTCACCACGGAATCTGAAAACTTGTCCCAAGATTATCATTAACTGCAGTGCAGGATCACATTAAAATTAACTTTCACGGTCTTCCTTTGATCTCAGAAGGCAGAAGCCGCTTCAGAAGACAGCGCTGTGAGTGACTCATCGGAAAGTCTTAGCAACTTCCAGCTGAAAACCTTAAACCCAGTCTTACCCGTTAACAGCATCGTCCAATGGCGACTGCGTCTGCCTCCAATGGCAAACAGCATCACAAGCATCTTGCACTCATTAGCTGCGAAAGCCGATAGCCACACGCGCACGGCGGCTTCAGACACTCTGCCAGGCCGTGTTTTAGGCATTCCGTGATGCTCTCTTGATGCTTTTTGAATGTCGAAGTAAATTAGTCTCTGGTTTTGTGGATCTGACAGAAGCAGCAAAGAATGGGTGACCTTAAGTAAATAGAACTGATTCTGTGCCAGTCGGTAATGCCTGGCAATTGTTCATTCGGTTTACGTTGCTTCAAGACCCCAATGCTCAGGGGAAAAAAAAAATCAAAGAAAGATTAAGTTACACTGGATGATTTATGGCAGCCTAATGGAGGATATGAATAGATGATGACCATTTACAAAGCATAAGCCATGCATCCTTATCCCAGCTACATCAAGTTGGTGTGAAGGTTATCTGAAGGGGGTATTTACTTCACCCTGGTGAAGGTTTAAGCAGCTGGAATCAGGTCTCCATGTGTTTTCCCAGCAGGCATAGAACAGCAATGTAATCCAGAACTGCACATATCAAAGGAATGAACTTAAATACAGCATAATACTGGCCTTCTTGATTCCAGCCTCTGTCCAGGCTGCTTAATTTACTCTCCCATCAATGAGCCAATTTAGGCCATGACCGCCTTCAAAGAGTGAAGGTTTCTTCTGCACCCGGAAGCTGTCTGAATCAGCAGATCACTCACTGACCTGTCGCACTTCCTGGACTCAGTTATCATGATCTAAAATCTTAATCCAATACCATATGTCATCTTAACATTTCGTGTCTAGTTATTTGCAATCAAAAGCTACAAGAGTTTGACACAGGTATTTAGCAGATATTTACCTGTTCAGATATGGATTCCATAAGACCTCTGTGGTATCAGGCACCATGACATCACCAGCAGATCTTTTAAGTC
The DNA here is from genome assembly GCA_026779605.1 of Mormyrus hasselquistii. Taxonomy (NCBI): domain Eukaryota; kingdom Metazoa; phylum Chordata; class Actinopteri; order Osteoglossiformes; family Mormyridae; genus Mormyrus; species Mormyrus hasselquistii. The sequence continues at coordinate 7,363,316 of JAODKE010000050.1, read as the reverse complement.
CTGTAAGTTACGAGATGGAGCCTCCATAGATCACACTTGTTTGTCCAGCACATCCCACAGATGCTCAATTAGATTGAGACCTGGGAAATTTGGAGGTCAATTGAACACGTTGACTGTATTTCATGTTCTCTATTCACTCCTGAACAAATATTGCAGTGTTGCAGGGCGCTGAAAGAAACCACTGCCATCGGGGAATACTGCTGCCATGAAGGGGTGTACAGCAATATTTAAATCGGTGATACATGTCAAAGTAACGGCCACATGAATGCCAGGACCCAAGGTATCCCATCAGAACATTGCCCAGATCATCACACTCTTTCACATGCACACTAAGAAAATCTAATTATTGTGGTAGTCCGACTAAAACCAGATTTAACGTACATGTAAACATGTTAGTCTGACATGTATACGTTGAGTCTGACTCAAACTGGCCCTGCGCATGCTCCACAGTCACCCCCCCCCGGCCTTGGACCTGGAATTAACCGTAGAAGCTGGTACAGAGAGGAAGCATGGAGCACAGCAGAGGTTGGAGAATGGAGAACTCCAGCACCATACAGCAATGTTGCCTGCCTTTGGATAACACCATAGCCCACAAGGAATAGTCTGTGTCTTTTTTGTGAAATGAAAAATCAAGAAGAGAGTTTAAAAAAAAAAAAGTACAACGTACAGCACAGACGAAATGTACAGTGCTGTAAAACTGCCCAAATCACCGCTCAACTAAAGGGCGCCTTTTCACAGCAGCAGGTACCGTACTTCAAGAAGGTACCAAAAGTACAATACTTCAAGGTGTTGGTTTACCACTGGTGTACCGGAATGACATCACAATGTGAAATGGGGTATTTTTTACTGAATTCTAAAAATGTTTGTAGCAGGACTGGGTGACATACGATATTAATATCAGCATCACATGTTATGCACATGCAGTTCTTACATTGTTAATTTACTAGATTAAGATCAGGCTCTTTCTGACCTTCAGTTTGGTACGAATGTTATAGTGCAGGGAGTTTAAGTCTCGTTAAAACGTATTTACTCTGTCAAAGGAAAAAACCTGCAAGTTATGCAATTTTAATGATTATTCCTTTTTAAGATTATCTCATATATTTTTAAAAATCAGCTTAAAGTTTTCCTCCACTGCTTTAGCATGAGCGCTGCATGTGCTCTCTGAAACAATCATAATAATTTTCATCCTTGCTGTTTAAACCAGTCCTACATGGGTTTGTGAGAAATTTATATTGAACTCCTATTTTGTTTCGTAAATACCCCAATATTTACTACAACAAAATTGCATTGCTATATATGAAAAATTTCCAATACCATACTGTAATAACATATTACACAAAATGGAATGTGATCTTGTGTCTGTTCTTCTGACCAGATCGTCATTGTGCCATTTCATTTGACCACGCATCCATTATTATTAATTTTTATTAGTTTTTAATTTCTCTGACATAATAGGTCAACTGGAAAAAGCCCAGTACTGACAGCCTGAAAGGAGTCATTTTGCCATCTATTGTAGCGGAGTCAAACATACTGCAGTCAATAAATCAATTCCCCTCCTGTACCTGTGTACTGGGACAAGGACAATACTCTGATGAAATGGCTTAGTTGAGCTCAATTTAGCTGTGTATGTAAATGTACTGATTGTCTCTGCTAGCTTGCTTTCTTCCCATAGTGCATCCTGATGCCATCTCTTCCCTCAGGTAAATAACGCACCTGCACCTGGCTATCCAACATGATGTAACTGAAAATATGACTCATCAGACCAGGCCACCTTCTCCCATTGCTCCACAGTCCAGTTCTGATGCTCACGTGCCCATTGTAGGCGCCTTCAGCAGTGGACAGGGGTCAGCATGGATGCTCTGACCGGTCTGCAGCTACACAGCCCCAAACACAACAAGCCGTGATGCTCTGTGTGTTCTGACACCTTTCCATCTCAGCCAGCATTAACTTTTCAGCAGTTTGTGCTACAGTAGCTCTCCTGTTGAATTGGACCAGATTCATTAGCCTTCGCTCCCCACATGCATCAATGAACCTTGAGCACCCATGGCCCCGTCGCCAGTTGGCCGTCCTTGCACCAGTTTTTCATAAGTACTGACCACTGGATCACTACTGGACTACTGGGAGCACTCCACAAGACCTGCTGTTGGTGTTATAAGATGCCACCTTGACATTAGGTCAGTTCATGAAGTGTCTTCCCTGTTAGATGTTCCATGGTCAACCGTTATTATTGCAAAGTAGAAGCATTTAGGAACGACAGATAACTCAGCCGTGAAGTGGCCGACCACATAAAGTGACAGAGCCGGTCCGCCAACGGCTGAGGCGCATAGTGTGTAAAAGACGCCAACTGTTAGTTGACTCAGTAACTGCAGAGTTCCAAACTGCCTCTGGCATTAATCCCAGAAAAAAAAAAATGTGCGCCTGGAGCTTCATAGAAAGGACTTCCATGGCCGAGCAGCTGCATGCAAGCCTCACATCACCAAGCGCAATGCCAAGCGTCAGATGGAGTGGTGTAAAGCAACGCCGCCACTGGACACTGGAGCAATTCAAATGTTTTGTGCAGTTACAAATCATGCTTCTCTGTCTGGCAGTCTGATGGATGAGTCTGGGTTTGGCAGATGCCAGGAGAACGTTACCTGCCAGACTGCATTGTGCCAGGAGGTATAATTGCATGGTGTTCATTTTCAGGGATCGGGCTTAGCTTCTTAGTTCCAGTGAAGGGTAGTTCCAGTGAAGGGTAGTTCCAGTGAAGGGAATGCTTGATGCTTCAGCATACCAAGACATTTCGGACAATTCTATGCTTCCCACATTATGGGAACACTTTGGGGAAGGACCTCTTCTGCTGAAGCATGACTGCAACCAAGTGCACAATGTAAGGTCAATAAGGACATGGCTGGATGAGTTTGGTGCGGAGGAATTTGACTGGCCCACACAGAGCCCTGACCTCAACCGCATCGAACACTTTTGGGATGAACTAAAATGGAGAATGCGAGCCAGGCCTTCATGTCCAACATCAGTGTCTGACCTCACAAATGAATGGGCAAAAATTCCCATCGACACATTTCCCAGTCTTCCCAGTAGAGTGGCAGCTGTTATAGCTGCAAAGGGGGGACCAGCACCATATTGACGCCAATGGATCTAGAATGTGATGTCATAAAAGTTCCTGTAGGTGTTATGGCCATGTGTCCCAATACTTTAGTCCATATAGTATATAATGGCACCCTTGACAGGCGTCATTTAAATGAGATAATCAAGTTTATTCACTTAATCCGTCAGTGGTTTTATTGCTATGGCTGATCGGTATATTTGTGAAAAGCACCACACCGGTCAGGAAAGTTTCTGCTGCCAGACAGCAGTAAGCCAGCATCCTTAGAGCAGTTCAGCGCCTTGCTGAAGCACCCAGCGGCAGTGCGATTACTCTGCTTTGACCCATGACCTTCTGGACAGAGACACAGATCCCAGACCTGCTGAGTTACACACCTTGCCAAAGTCTAAGTCACTGATACTGTAGGGCCAACAAAATGGAGCTTTTTCTATGACTTTGTAGGGAGTCACAGCGTCAGGCTGAAAACAAAGGCACAGATGGTGGGCATAAGTGTATGTGTGTGTGTGTGTGTGTGGGGGGGGGGGGGGTGCAGTCACAGAAGCGTTCGGCTTGTTATACTCTATGGAATGGGAACACAGGTGCCTTAAAAACACATCTCTCATGCCACAGTGTTTGCGGCGCAGACATGCTCAGGAGGTAAACACTAAATCATTTACTCTGCCACAGAAAAATGGACTCAACCTCTCAAGGAAGTCTGCCATGCCGTGTGAGCACCTGGTAATAAATCTGGAAGTGGTCTTATGAAAGGCTGTTGACAATGAGGCAGATTTCATTTTCCCCCAACATGCCAGAAAGACATCTGAACTCAATGAAATACTGAGAGTTTTGTGTGTGAGGACAGTTGCCAGTAGTAAATAAGTAGTGCAAGAGGGAAAATTCATCAGGTTTCTTCCCGTGGAAGGTTAACAGGGTTTATATAAGGAAAAAACAAGAAAGCAAGCCAAAAGAATGACTGACGGTAAGCAGACATTTCTTAGTCCTAATCACATCTAGAATTAGACGTCTAAACCCAGGCAGCGGTATAAGAATGAGATGTGGTTGGTGTCAGTCACAGTGCAGACTTGCTGTTCCATTAGGGACAGGCAGAGAGGCCAAGACCCCCCCCCAACATTCACATGCAGGGTGAATCATCAGGGTGAATCATCAGAAATCCCATGATTGTCAGGATGGCTGCAAAATACAGGACCTGTTTCAGTCAGAGGGCTATTTTCTGCTACAGATGGACAGATAGCTCACGGTTAAAATGCCTGTGGACGGAAGTATCTGGACTGATGTCAGGCTCCTGATGGTGGAGCGAATAAGGACAGGTGGCGACCAGACTGAATTTCCCAGACGTAGAGAAGCGAGACATCCCTGAATTTAAATCCAAACAGGCGTCTTGAAGCAGAGCCGGACACAGGGAGCCGAGATTCCCGTGTCCCAGACCGTGTAATAAGAGCCACTCCGTTACACAGCCAGATCGCTGTCGGTGCCAAACAGGACAGCAAAACAGTCTTTTGAGAGACCTGATGTGGAAAAGTCTCTGGAGTCATCCTCCCCCGACTGGCATGGTTACAAAGGAGCCAATTATTTCCTTGTTAGAGGGACACCCAATAAAAATAAGTGAGCTGAATTTCACCCTGCTACCGCATCCACAAGCCCAAAAGACTTTACCGTCATTACAGATTAAATTACAGTGTGCTCAGTATGCCTGATGCGACGAAGACCTTTCCACTGTGTGCTTCAGAACAATGAGCTAACAGCAGCTAAAGGAGCCGCAAGAAGAACTGAGGGCCATAACGAGAGCCGGAGGGAAGCAGGTTTTGACTATCAATGCCAAGCTACCTGAGTCAGCATCCAGGGGAAAGTTTTTTGGTGTCACAATAGACTGCCGTCGACACCGGCGCAAAGACGGCTGCGTTTGGAGTGGTGCCGTATCCGGGAAGCATGGACTGATGACAAGTGGCATCGTACCATGTTCAGTGAAGAATCTCGGTTCTGCATTACCACGGATGATCGTCGTGAGCGCGTGCGGTGGCACCAAGAGGAGAGGACCAATCCTGCCAGTGTTGTGAAGAGACCCACTGGCATTACTCCTGGCATCACGATGTGGGGGAGCCAGAGGGTATGACTTCAGGTCATCTCTGGTAGTGATTCGGGGGACCCTGACGGCACAGCGCTTCATCAGTGACATCCTGCGTCCGCATGTCTTACCCCTCCTGAGACAGCACCTTGGTACAGCCTTTCAACAAGATGTGAAGGTGTGTGTGTCTATGGACTCTGCCCACGTCATGTTGAGGTCCTTATGCTCGCCAGCCAGGTCTCCTGATCTTTCCCCCAATCGTTCAGCTCGGACGTCAACTCAGACCCAATGCCAATCTGCATGCTCTCGAGGGCCAGTTACAACAGCTGTGGGCCGACTTGCTGTAGGAGAAGATACAACGACTGTATGACTCCGCACCGTCTTGCCGCATGAATCCAGGCCCGGGGGGGGGGGGGGGGGGCGGCCAAACCCTACTGACATGGGACCAGCAGTCTGCCCATACTGGTTTCCCATTTGATCTGAAATTATAATCATTGAGATACAGTCACATGACCTTTCACGTGCAGATTCCTTTCATCCATCTGGGTGCCTTGTGTAGTTTTAATCAACATAATCTTTCGTTATTCAGGTGTAACTAACTGCAAGCCCTCAACCCACAATGCACTTTGGATTGTCTGATCAGAAGAACATATCCATAAGAAATGTCTGGTGTCCATGATGTCAAGTGTTGCATGTGCACAAGCCTGATCAGGTCCAGGAGCCAACCCGGTAATCTGACAAATAATATAGCTGCCATCTAAGGCTTTTGTGAACCTGCTGTTTTAGACATCTAAATCTCTATAGTGGTCAGAGCCATCCCGAACGGAAAGCCTGCCTAGATAATGATAGGCAATTTTTTTTTTTTCCATTTTATGTGGCCATATTTCATCTGAAAACTCCATTTTGGCTAAATCAAAATTGGAAATAGACTTTATCTGAATCCTATCTTGGACATGTGATCACATAGTCTGGGGTAATGTATACTGCATGGCCACGGTACCTTACCCTGGGGCCAGGAATGAGCTGGCTCTCCCCAGGTCCTGCACCTCCCAAGGCCGGGTAGGGATATAGGAAGGAAAAGCAGATAGCAATAGTTACAAGATGGCCTGGTTATTCCAATGTGAGTAGGGGGTTAGTTTGAAAAGTAATCAGTAATGTGATAACATGGTATCTTTAGGAAGAGATGGAAAGGATAAAGGGCTACAGTGCTGTACAGAAACAAGCTGCATTCACACAATCACTATTCCCCATGTAGGGAGTGAGTCAGTGAAGGAAGATGGCCGTTTCGAATGCTCCATTCATAGATGCTCTGTCAGTATCCTAGCAACCTAGCAATGACAGCCGACATTTGTGAGTAAGAAAATAGAGCAATAAACAAAACAAAGGAGATAAAAGTGAATATGGATATCAGGCTGTGACATTGTATCACTGTTAATATTAACCATTTTAAAGTATTTAAAATTTTAAGATACAGCAGCCTATTGCACAAGTCTTAGACAGTGTCTAAATTATCTTCATGCTGGTGTAAAATTAAGTTGTGCCCGTGAAAGAAATTATTGTTCGTTTGCATGTATTCTGATGTTAATTGTGTTTTCTGAGAAAATATACACTTGCTACTCAGAGAATCAGCTTTACACAATTTGTTTGAATGTGCCCTGTTAGAATGTCATTGAGAGCCTAAACAGCACTCCCGAACGACAGACACAATATTAGCGCTCTTCCACTGCCATCAGGAACCAAGCTGAACTGCAGACTGGTGCTTTCCTATTGTAAATACCAGAGCTGAACCTAAGCCTTACCCACGCTGACATTGCCATGCTTGCTAGCAGGGCCAGAGTGTAACCAAACACAGCTGATTGTGTTACCAGCATGACTGGTCGAAATTAGGGCTGCACAAAATAGGGAAAAAAATCACATTGCAATATTTATTCTTTCTGCGATATATATTGCGATTTTGCGATTTAAAAAAATCCAATTAGTTCAACAGCTCTATTGCAGGGGTATTCAACGAAAAATTAAAGACGTCCATTTAGAGAAAATTTCTTGAAGCAAAGGTCCGGAAGATCATAATGTCTAACTATTTAGTGTGATGTACATTTAAGTAGTCTATCAGTTCTATCTACATTGCATGCAATCAATACCAGACTGTCAAATCAGTTTAACTCAGTACAATTAAACTCGAGACGTCTGCACATATATGTAACAGTTCTTGCCTTGTAAATAGTCTGCTTTTGTATTTAACCGTGTAAATATACTTTTGACGTAGCTTATTTTAGGTTTATAATGCAATAATATAGACCTGAGTTGATTTATATAACAGATAACATTACTTTATACAGTTGTTAAAAAGCAGAAACTTCCACTGTCATGAAATCACCAATAAACGCCTATTTATCCAACATGTTATATAATACATAATGGGATATAATACATCATATGGGATTGCATATGTTGCATATATTGCCTGTAATCACAAGGTCACGGGTTCAAACCCAGCCTCATGCCTGCGGGTCCTTGAGCAAGGCCCTTAACCCCCAGCTCCCTGGGCACCACAACAGGTGGCTGCCCTTCCTGGACAGCTTGCTCTACAGAGAGCAAATCGAGGGAGATATATAAAAGAATTTCCCCACAGGGATCAATAAAGTTGTAATTACTATACATACTGTGTTTGAAAACTTTTCAACTGTATGATTTCAGGACAGTTCAGTCACTCTGTTAGGAACATTATGGCTTTTAGGTTGTGGGTGTTAGTTTCGCTGCTGTTATTAAGCAACCACTATGTTAGGAACATTACGGCTTTTTGGTCGTTTCGCTGCTGCTATTAACACTAACGGCACATTAGCGCAGACAAAGGGCTGCACACGCCGAACTAAGCTACGCGTTTGACATTCATTGGCGTGGGAAGTGGCGGATCTAGTGCTAAACCACTACCGAAAAGACCCCAAACGCGGCGCCGGTGAAAATAGAAGCGCCCCGTCAGGCTTTAAATACTAAGTTAATGTTTTTGCGATGACGATGCTTAAACGATATATCGTGCAGCCCTATTCGAAATACATGAAGACACCAGTGTTCTGTGCATGGATTATCTGAAAAAAAGGACATATTCCATATATTATTCATTATCAGCAATATCACACATCGGATATCCTGTATTGATACATTCCTGATAACTCTGAACTTAAAAATTTCCAACCCTACTACTCATAGAATACTTGCAAAATACTGTAAAACAGCTGAGCAGCATAAAATCGTAATGCGAATTTATGCGAGCGAAGGGAAAGTCTACAAGCGATAATTAGCACATATCTTGTACTCCTGGTCAACAGTTAAGCGTCTCTTCAGTTTTACATCACTGTCGCTCTCCAATAAACCCGCCGACAGCTTGTTACCCTGCTGCAAAAGAAAACCAAAACGAGCTGGAACTGTACAGATACTAGTCTCTCTTTTCGGCATGGTGTCATGTATAATTCACAATTCAAGGAATATAGAGCGATTCTGTTTACAGCCACGACCTCAGTAACGCACCGAATCATGTGCAGGTACCGCTGAGTACTGTCAAGGGCCACCAATCGCGAAGCTCACTGCTACAGCGACCTAGTCCCATATTCCTCTCATTCTTAACCCTGGGATTCACATACAGCCTTCGATCCAAACACAGGGATAAGTCAACCCAGACCCGCTGAGCGTTAAAATAAAGACAAGTTAACAAAGAAGCCAGAATATAAAGTTGTGGGATTTTATTGCATATATCACAAACATGAAGGAGACCTCCGGGGCCTGGCCTTGACTCGCAGTCAGCTCCATTAGTCTCTGAACGCTCCACCTATCTTCATAATAGCAGCAGTTTTAAAATACTTTGATTTATACATAAAATACAGAGATTAGTGTACAGTTTTCACAAATCAGCTTTTCTGAAAAGTATGGAATAGCAATGATAGCAGCAATACATAAATGACATTACATAGTAATAAATAATTAGTTTAAAAAAATATACAAATCAAGTGGTTGTGGAACACAGAAAAAAAATAAGATGGACTTGGCTCATTTGGACACACATACAATAGCCTGGCTCCATGGCTGTAGGTAATGCACACTGAAATCTTAGACCTCCTTTTCACCCTTTCATTCACCAGTCTGATATTATTTATGGGGGGGAAAACCAAGTTATTGACATGGGTCCACCGCTTTGAGGACATCATCCCACAACCAGGATTGAGGAGAGAGGCGGTCTTGACGCTCTCAGGCCGATGGCACCAGGCTTTACTTGGAGTTGCCGCTCATGGCCGGGAGCCGCAGGCCAGACAGCACGGATTTTCATCTCACGACATGCCTAAAATCTGGAGCTTGCTGCATTTTCACAGGTATATGAGGACGAGTGCATCAGACTGCTTAACCAGAGGAAAGGCAACACTGACAAACTCATTTTTCATCTGCGCATTCTGCCTAACTACAGACTCAATATTTTAAAAAATATTTCATGCATTCGTGACAGCAAGCAGGTAAAAGCAGTGTGGTGTTTAACCCTCCTTTAATATCCTGAACTCTTAAAAAAATACATTCTATTGATTTCTTTGTCATGTTCCATTAAAACGATTTAAAGATTATTCACAGAATATTAACACAGACTGGTACTGTTAGTAGCGTGGATTTTGGATCCAAAGTTGACAAACTTAACGTGTCACGGAATTAACCTGTAATCTCTCTGGAAAAGCTAACAGACCAGTTCAAGGGGTACCGGGTTTACGAAATGTCTCCTGAATCCGTCCACACACACTTACAAATTTAAACTGAGTGAACATTTCTCCTTGTTATGACAGACAAGGAATAAATTAGAGAATTAAAAAGCAAAGCTCTGGGAATTAAACCATTCCTATGTGCAAATAATCAGTATAAAAGTAAATTAAAATTCAAGCTTAAAATCCTGAAAACTGTTTGCCCTTCAAGATCCCTAAAAATGTGCCCTAACAGTGGATGGCTTTTGCCCACGATACCCAAACTTTTTTTTGATTGGATCGGGCGGTGACATCTAGGAGAGGCTCTGCTGTGTCACCAAACATCGAAAGAGGTCTACGTTTGGGGTCCCATGACACATGCAGACAGGCAGCTGTGTGAAAGTACAGGACTTAACGGAACAAAAAGTCAGTTACAGAAGAACGTGTGCTAGTAAAATGTATAAATCTGTCATAATATATTAAAATAGGATATAGAAAAAAGCAGGACAAAAGAAAAAAAAAAAAAAAACGGACAGGTAGATGTCATACAACAGCTAAAATGCTAACTGACATGTGACTGAAGTATTTTGCCTTGGCGGCTAAACCCCTCCTATCGAGTTTGCTTTAGGTAGATTGGCTTGTCTCATCTGGGCCCAGTGTCAAAGAGCTTAGCCCTGGACTTAAGGGCTCCTTGACACAGACTAGTTGAGTGTGGCTCTGTGTATTGCAGCAACCATGAGCTGAATGGCTCCCCTGCTCTGAGCAGACATCAACGATTCCACGTCGTTTTAAGACGGCCCCCCCGGCTGTGAGCAGGGAGCCCCCCCAGGCATCCCCCAAGATGCCTTAGAGAGCGCTTCGCTCTCACTGCACTACCGCCTTTGGATGGCGCTGGTAGGGTCCCGCTCCGGCCGGTGTCCTACCCCTGGTTACGATGCTCTCCCCCCTCCCTCCCCCCAACCCACCCCAGCATATGCGGTGACTGCCTGGCGACTCGGCAGCTGGTGTCAACCTCACTCCACCGCAAAGCCACAGGTCTCCTCCACGGCGGTCAGGAGCTTCTCGTACAACTTCTCATAGGATTCGTAGGGTGGAATGTCGATGCGGTTGAAGCTGGGGTGGAGGGTGGGAAGACATGTGAGATCCAAGTCGCAACCACATGCATATAGCTGGAAGATGAGCCAGTTGGCATATCAATTCTGCAGAATGTAGGTTTAAAGGCGCTTAACATTTCAAACAATAAGCACTATTATGTTCTTTCGCCTGTCATAAAACCTAAATGCGCAGGTATGCTTTTAAGCCACATATTTATAAAACTTCAAAACCCGCACGACGTTGAACGTCACACTTACCACGTATGAGCCTTCGGCAAGTTGTCTGTATTAGCGTCTATCAGGTGGATGGTGAACAGCCTTGGTCCTGCTGAACCTGTAGAGCCTTACAAACATGCATTCCAGTTAATACTGCTCCACGTCCATTAACCCTACGAAGCTCGCTGCATGCTTTTCTTTCCATAAAGAAGACTGCACGACAACAGTTTGAACAGCAGGTTTGTGCCAAATTTGGCTACCGGATTGGGATCTATAAGCCAAAAAATATTGGCTTACGAGTCGGGGGAATCTACGCTGCTACATCCATGAGTTGCTTTAATAAAACTCTTCAACATCATGGGTATCTGTTAGGCAGCGACACTGTCCGAGTGTCAAGGTACAGGAAGTGTAGGCCCGGTTAATGCGACAGCCACCTTGTAGTGCCTTGAAGCCCTGCAGGGGGACGCGGGTGGAGCCCGTGACAAACTGCAGCAGGCGTCCCCTCCGCTCCTCGTCAAAGGACTCCACGGCCTGCCAGAACCACTTGACCACGTTGCTATCGGCCACACAATGCTTCAGCCGCGTGTTGGCCTTCCAGTCGTTGAGGTCGATCTTGCCCAGGCCCCCGATGATCAGCTGCAAGGTTGACGGGGTGGCGTCAGCGGAGGGACACGAGCAAATTCGACGAGACGTTCTCGACAAGTGGGCCTCACCTCCAGCTCCTTGTGGTCGAACGGCTTCAGCAGATGTTGGGGGATCAGCTCGTTGAAGCCCTTCTGCAGTGCAAGGAACTGGACTTCAATCCCCCTCATGAAGCGCCAGTTCACATAGAGCCTGATTGAGAAACAAGCCCCCAGTGCTTTAAAGGCCATGCAGAACGCATGAACACTAGCGAGGCGGTTCAGCCACACCGCCGGCTCACCTGACATACTCCTTCTTGTTCTCCTCTGTTACCGGGATGTTGCGCCCGTTGGGCTTCAGTTCGTGCTGCTGGAACTTCCCGAAGGAATTGTGCTCGACGCAGAAGGTATGGTCTAGCACAGATGTGATGTCATTCTCCCTGAAACCGGAGAGTCCTTCAATCAAACGCGCAACATCCTTTCAGACCACGACCTCTAAATCCGAGCCGGTCCTCATGCCAAGAGTCAGTACACGCCATCTGCTCAGGCCAAGGACCATGTCTAAGCAGGGAGCTTGTACGGTTATTAAACTGAAAAGCCATCCACATTAAAGCCAGGGCAATGCTGATAACGGGCAAAAAGCACAAGCTGTATGTTCACAGACACATACTGTACAAGGTAGCTGTACCGCGATGCCTTATTAATGTGCCTTGTGCTCTATTTGTGATGCTGGGTTTCCACTTGGACCTTCAAAATCTGAAAGTTATCACGCTTCTCCACATCAGTGTCACATTGCTGAGCTGCATTAGTGCAGAGTTAGTGTCAACTTACAGGATCCACACTAGGCTCTTGTGCAGCTCGGGGTCCACCGTCTCCAGGTCACACAGCTGGATGGGCTTCCCCAACAGCTGCTTGTAGAAGGGCAGCGTGAAGCCACCGTTGATGTAGTGCCCATGGAACACGGCCAGGCCCATGACGCGGCCCACAAAGTGGAAGTATGACAAGTGATCCTGTGGAGGGGGAGGGGGCGGATTATCATCACAGTCCTCCCTCATGACTACATTACATATCAGAGACACAGTGTACAGTTCTCATACATCACGAAACATTCATTCTGTTTTCCCAGCAGAAGGTCATCAAGGTGTCAAACATCTTCTTTTACAGTTTCACATTTTTTTTGTGCTACAAGAAATCAACCTCTGGAATCAACTGGAAAAAGGCAGGCAGATCAGAGGAGAAGCCTGCCATGCCTAATTCATAGTGAAATGACACCTTTCATAAGGCATATGCTCTTCATAACAGATTGCTATGAGAACCTTCCCCCCATCCATATTTGGTGAAGCTCCGCACTCCATCATCCAGGCCAGCCTGGACCAGTACATCGGGACTGTCAGGATTTTCCTCATAAGTTCAAAGTGCACAAACTCAAGCATATTTCATATTCCATTGCTACTTTTAACAAATTAACTGGAGGCAGATTTCAGAATACGCATATATGAAAATCTTTTCACGTTACAACACTGCCTTTAACTGATCGTGGTCTACGGCCACATTCCTGCGGGCCTCAGACCCCAATACCAGCGGGGAGATTCGTTCCACATTATTAAACGGCAAAGCAACAACATTAAAATGTTTGGTAAACTATGTGCTCTTGCGACGTGTGGTCGAGCACCAACCAACACTCCTCGTAAAGTGAGGGGGAAGGAGATTCGTAAGGCACAGTATTTACAGAGGAAAGGGGACACTCACAGGGTTTATGGAGGAGTCAGGATTTATCTGCAGAGTGTAGATGTTATCTGTGGAATACTGGAAGAGGCCATAGTACGGATTTAGCATCTCGTGGCAAAGCAGATACAACCATTCCCTAGGAAAAAAGAGGCAAAGACAAGATTAGCCATAAGCTGATGTTAATGTTAAGACGCCGGGGGGCGGTGTGGCGGGGATAGAGGAGCCTGGCTTACCGGGCCACCCCGCCGTAGTCCAGACCTTCTTCTCCACGAAACTTCACCATCAGTCGTTTCTTCAGGTCCTTTGGCCTCATCTTCATGATCTGCCTGTAAGACTCCTAAAGACATCCCAGACATGTTCTCTAGGCACTCATATCTAACACGCAAACTTATGAAAGTCCCTAGGATTGTTGAGGATGGGAAACCTCACACACACGCTTATTTCCAAGTCTAATGACAATGGATAAGTGCATTCCGAGTCCACCTGCCCATGGATATTTATGAAAAACCCAGACACCGGAAGTCTGGCAGACATGAGCACAACAGTCTCATAAGCCCCCATTCTGCAGACTGGGCTAACCTGACAAACCTTGCGCATCTTCAATTTGAGTGTCGCGCTGTGACTGGATTCTGGACTCATACATAAGGCTGCCGTAAGGGACCGGTATAAGCAATGGAGGCCACACTGATTCAAATACAATCGTCATTTTAATAAGTAGCTTTCTGATCAGTGATCTTTATAGCTCAATACTGACACCTACTGGTAACAATTAGAAGGCAAACTCGCCCAAGCATAAGCATGTCATTTGTGGAATCATTACTGCAGCAGCGTCTCGGGGGGCAGCGTACCTCGAAGATCTCTTCACGGGACACCTCGATGCGGCAGTGGCCGGCCTGGGGTTGCTGCAAGGACAGCTCATGCCGTAGAACCTTCAGCTTCTGCACCAGGTCCCGCTCGCAGCGAGCCTGCAGCTCACCCTCGCCCGTGTCATCCGTGGGCAGCTCCATCTGCGCAGGCAGGGTCTGGCTAGACTCCTTCACCTGGCACTGCTGGCTGGCTCGCAGACACAGACACACATGGGCACACAGAGACAGGAAATGAAGACAGGGACACAAGCAGCCAAAGCGGTAGAGGCAGACAGGCGGGGTTTAGTCTGGATTTACCCAGCATGCACTTCACCACGAAGTAAAAAGCTTGAACCGAACATTATACTGTTATTACCTGGATGTAGGTGGGTGAGTGAGATCAGGGCCAATGCCACATCGGATGTGAAAGACACGAAGATCGAGAGTTCAGCAAACAGAAGTGCACCTCATAATGTGGTGTAAGTACCTCATAATGTGGTGTAATCTGGGGTCAGTGAACTGGGTGGTCCTGTTGTTATGGTCCACAAAATAAATCCTTCCTGATACTGTACTCCTGACCTCCCAGCCAGGGGGCAGTGGTCCTAGATCTTCGCAGCTGACACTGTTGAGGTCCCTGGGCGAGGAACAATATTTAAACACTAGAGGGCACTCTTTGTTCCTTCAGTCACATAGTCCCCCTTTAAAAATGCATAATCTTACAGCTGTTAACAATTAAATTTCTGAAGTTAGTAAATCACACCAGGACCTTCTTATTCCATCGTGAGGACGACCAGAACCCCCCCCACCACTTCCAAAAAACAGAGACAGAGCCAGGCACTTTGTTACCGTGGTATTCGGGGGTCATGCCACGTGCTGACGCCGGTCTGTGTGTGCAGGAAGTAGACCTGTCCCTGGACAGTGGTTCTTTGCTCTGGGGAATGGAAACATGCAGGTGGGAGACTGTCAGAGCCGAAAGAGCCAGGCTGCCCCGAGTAGCACCTGGAAAGGATGCCGCCAACCGGGTCCCAGTGACTCACCGTAGCCCTCGGGCAGCTCGGGGGACTGGTGCCCGTGCGGTCGGTTCTGAGGCGTGCTGTGCACATGCCCCCCGCGGCCCTCCTGGCTTCTGATTCTCTGCGGCTGGAGCCTCGCCTCATGATTGGGTGACTCGAGAAGGCGGCAGCTGCCCCCGCCGGCTGCCCCCGGCCCATCTGTGTAGGGCAGGGGCTCCTCTAAGAAGCAGCTGAGCGGCCGCCCAGGGCCTGAGTCTTCAAGCACAGGTCTAAAAGATGCGGGGGGGGGGGGTTCAGGAAAACTGCCCAACCCTGAGCCCATACACGAATTCAACTAAAAATGAGCCAGGAAAACCAGTCAACAGCTGGACTGGGAATCAGTTTTCCATTTTTCTACACAAGTACACCATAATCCACAGTGAAGCATTTCACAGGAGTTTTACAGCTTCTGGAATAGCATTAGTGCACCAGCGGCCAGCG
>JAODKE010000050.1:7317650-7339276 GCA_026779605.1 Mormyrus hasselquistii | reverse complement strand
GGGGGGGGGGGGGGGGGGGGGGGGTGATTAGGGAGAAAACATCTGTGAAAAGTGAACCAGCGTGATGATAGCTGACACCTTGTGTTCAGAGAAGACCCCAGTGGTTTCCGCACCTCGGATGCACACCCACACTGGGGCACTGCTACCCCCCGCACCAAAGGCCCCACCCCGCCCCCCCCCCAAACGGATTAAACCTGACGTCAGCATGCTGCAAATACGAGTACAGCGGGAGGTGGAGCATGCAAATGACCCGGAGCTGCACAGCAGAGACTCAGACCTCTTGAATGCAAAGGACTCCTGCTGGAACCTCAGCACTGATGCAACTTCATATTCCTGCCCTTTTACCGACAAAGAATACTGAGCACAGAGCATCACCCCGTCTGGGATAAATGGATGGATGGATGGATGGATGGCCGGGGGTTGGACCAAAGAGAAATATTTAATGTCAAGGAGGAAAGCAATGAACCAAGAGAGTACAGATTGAGAATGTCCTGGCAGCAGACTCTCTGATTAAAAGTTATTTCCCTTCCCATGGGACGGAAATTAACGAGCCAGGAAAACGACAACCAGCAGTCTGTTAGGGTGAATTCAGACACAAAGGTAGGTGCCCTCCAGAAGCCACTGCTATAAATAAAACTGCTGTCTGTTGTTACAGTAGCTCTCCTCATCCCTGAAACTGCTGACCCTGGCATCACACTGATTTCGTCCATCACACCTGCTTGGCGCTGGGAAAGTCACCAGACGCACCAACATTAGCAAGCTGAGTGCAAAAGCAAAGGACAGATCTTAGAAAAATTAAGCAAGTTCAAACAGGGACACTTAGCTCAAAAAGGAAATTCATGCTGATGCCGATGCGGCGAGGGGGAAACCAGGACCTCCTGCTACAACCGATGGCCTTGAGCGGGTCAAAGGGATGCTGTCCGGCCAGATCTGTCTCTCTGACACCACACTCCCCAGGGAGGCAGGGCTGGTCACTCAGCAGGGCACAGAAACTGCAGTCTGCGTGTCAGAAAGCTCTCAACACTCTGATGCGAACTCGGGAATCTGTTTTGGCTCCAAGTGACTTTGCTGCGTGTGACTCACTCTGTCCTTTAATGGCCTTTATTGACTGTACTACTTTCATTTACAATTGGCTTGAAGGAATTTTACGAGTTGATTGTCAGTCACTGTTATGAAAGTGCCTGAACATTTGTGCAATGGAGGTGTATAACGGTGCCCAAAATTCACTGGGTCGGAGCAAAACCTAGTTTTAGGTTAACGGTTTGGTACAATTTCAGTAGAGCAGGGAAAACAGAATTTGTTTTTCAATTATTTATTATTAGAACTGCAAACACAAACAAATAGAAGCAGTTCTAAACAAAAAGGCAATGCGCCTGTTGACCTGTCTGAATAACAAAACCTAAGAGACACTTATTTGCACATTGTAAATAACAAAAATAAAAATAAAAAATAAACATCCTAACAATCATGCTGAGCTAAATCCCATCTAAATCCTGTGTTCTCTACTGCGGAGTCTGGCTGCATATCTGTGGCGATAAACACCGTTATAGCCTTAAACCTGGTTTCAATTTCCTGACAAAAGCATCTTAAATGCCACAGGGACATTAACTTGCCTTGCCTTGTTCCGGTCACGTACACAAACGGGTGGCTTTCTCGAATGAGTTAGCATGTTGGATGCGTTTCCAGCAAAAAGGGGAATTTGGTATAACAGCCAACACAGTTTTGGTCTTTTCAACTACTCTCTCTCTCCGGTGCTGGTGTTATGTACTGGGAAACCAAAATGTTCCTAAACCATCAATTATGACTGACTATAGCAAGCATTAACTGTAACTAACTCACAGCCACAATTAGCATAATGCTTTCCATGTTGAACATTCAGGTTTCACCAGTGTCAGTAAACGTATTCATTCTACCAAGCGGTACACGTTGAATATGTGTACAGTTACAGCCCTACTGCAGTCTAAATGGAATATACTTTCAAACACACTTCTGCATCATTAAGTGCTTTCAGTCCTTCCTTCAAGTCTAACACTATACTACGCTGTCAAAGAATGGAAGAATCTCCCTTGCAAGTATTAAAGCACCTTCAGGAGGACTGATTAAACTGGGCATCCCACACAGTGTGACCACCTTACCCTTTAACGACATTACAGTTTGACCTGCAGTTCTCACACCTGACCAGATTCAATAGTCCAGCCTCATTTAACGCTGGGCAATTAATCAAAACCAACACTCGGAGCCTCTAATCAATGTAATATTGCCCAGCTTGTTCACTTCTGTTAATTCCTATAAAAGAAAAATGGAAAAAAACAACAA
Organism: Mormyrus hasselquistii; assembly: GCA_026779605.1. Classification (NCBI taxonomy): domain Eukaryota; kingdom Metazoa; phylum Chordata; class Actinopteri; order Osteoglossiformes; family Mormyridae; genus Mormyrus; species Mormyrus hasselquistii. Next base: position 7,336,960 of record JAODKE010000050.1, on the reverse strand, counting down.
AAAAAACCTGTTAATAATTTTCCCAGTGTTTGCTCATGCACTGTCCTCTTAAAAACTACCCGGTGCCTTGTCACCAGTCCACGCTATGGAAGCAACATGGAGAAGTCAAACACAGAGCTGACTGAACCCCAGCAGCTTGTGCCAAACGAAAATGCTGTGTCCATCGTTTGTACACATTGTGGCTTCAGTGAAGAGGAGACCGAATGAAAAGAGGTCAAAAGGTAAACAATGTGGGAAAAACTAAGATAATACCTACGGCAAATCATTTTTTTTTTTTTTAACTTGCCTACTTTGCTTTGCAGCAAGCCATCTACTTCAGGCTAGCTACCTGAGGTTAATGCTGAATGCACAGAAAACACGACAGAAAAAAAGTCATGTTCTCTTAAATATGAACATAGACTCAAAGTATATGATAAACAGCCAAAAACGACCCAATGAGATGCAGTATTGAAAGTATTGAAAAATTACAATAAGCTATAATTTTTGTGCAGTACTGTACTTCATTATAGTGCATTTGAATTATACACAGTTCAGTTACTTAATTTGTGCAGTACTGTAATTATAAAAACTTTTGAAAAAGCTGCACTGTACTTTGAGTCAAAATTCAGTATTCAGTGATGCTGTCCGTACATATTCATGTAATATACAAAATGTCAATTAGATGGTAATCTGCCTGAGAGAAAAATCTGATATAATGATCATTCGCTTACAGTGATCAATTTCACCCAGACAGACGTGATCACTATAAAAGGTGTTTGCAAAAAATGCAAACTATTTTCTACTTTTTTTTTTTTTTTTAAGGAAACTTGCTTTTTACATTAAAACTAAAATGTGACCTTCATGATATTTTCATTTCAAGCAATTTGTGCTTTGATTTCGGCTGATCGAAACATTCACTGCATAGCCATACGATTCATTTGTGCGTTTCCTTTAATTATTTTAAAACCATAAGTCTTTCATTAGAAAAAAAACATCCCATCTTATTAACAATACAAATCTTGTCAATGAAATTTGACGACAAAAAAACTAACAAAAAAAAAAACAAAAAAGTAATCGTTCATTAACTGTATACAAGGTAAAATGTTCAACTAATGTTTGTCATCTAACTGTCTCATTGGTGTGGTCTAATTGATAGGTGGAGGCTGTGTTCTTAAACCCTGCATTTGTAAACAAAAGCCCGTACTGACACTGACACCATTGGGGGTATATCACAGGCACATAGAATCAAACCCGAGAGGTTCGCTGAAGATGCAAGATGCAATCCGAGGTATTTTTGACAAACTACAGCAAGATCGGAGGGGGCAGAGATGCAGACGGATGAAGAAAAAAAAAATACCAAGAACGAATGCAGACCTTAAAGGCAGCTTTCATCATGCTTGGATAGCGGGGGTTTTCATTAAAATACGAAACACGTGAAGTGGCAGCAGTGAGACGCACGCCTAGGCCTCCTCTGGCTCAGTCCTTCCTAATTGGCCCTTAGCCCAATAAATGGCCGTGCAGCTGAAGAGCACTTGAATTATTTAAGATGAGCTAAGATGGCGGTGGTGGGGCGAGGATGAGGGTACATGTTTGTTCGTGCCGCATCCTCAGCTCACCAACAGGGTCCCCGTACCGCCATAGTGTCACAGACAGTGGGAGCAGAGAACTATGACAATTCCCCCAAATGCACAAATTCTCTGTAAGGATGTGGCAGGTCACCCAGCCCCCCATATCCTTCAGGCCAGTCTCTACTGCAACACCATTTCTAACAACACTCCCACACAGAGGCGGGGTACAGGGAGAGCGGAAACTTCCTCGCGATGACTCACCCACCTAACTGATCCCAGGATGGCGCGCCGCTCTTAGGAGCTGCATACCGGAAGGTGACGTGCATGTGGCTGTAAGGTGTTAGTCAGGAGGAAGCGCGCACCACATCCTGCAGGAGATGCAGGGCTCACTCGCCAAACGGACCTGATAAGATCATAGGTTTCTCAGGAAAACCACATGAGTCACCGGCTCGTCTTCCGCGCGGCGGAGTCGCTCCACCCGGCCTCGCAGGCCTGCAGCCCTGCTCAACGGCTTGTGAAGTAAAGGCGACGTGTACGGCATGTGACTGTGGTTCTCTGGATATTCCAGAAAGGTTAGAAGCATGTAAGAGGACAGAACAGAGTAGACTGAGCTCTGCCCAGAGTGGGCACCAGACAGCCAAGCCACCCAAAGTTAAGAGCTCACCCCAGGCCAAGAATGACCCGACAAGACTGTGTGGGGGATGAAGAACTAAATGGAATTTATAAAAGCCATATTCACTGTCCTCTACAAACAGCAATGATGATGTTTACAGGCATATTTAACTGATGCTTGATTATACACCATTCCTGTGAACTGGATGCTCACACATTGTAATCAGTTCATCTAGTGCAGCAATTATTAAATCCACTACTGATTCAGTATGAAATTAACGTCACTTTTAAACTGAAGGTGACCTTTTAACTTCAAGCTGATAGTATTTTCTTTTGACAAGACATGTGGCAGAAAAATCGACCTACAGTATAATCACATCCAGTGCTAATTTGACAGATTAACCACGAAAAGCCCCAAAATGTGTCAAGCAGCCAGGCAGGTCTTAAAATGATATAACAGGCGTTTCATAGAGCTGTAAATGTACTCGGATCTGAGGTTTCATAATATTTTACCATATGACTGAGAGAAGAACATCCACAGCAAACAGAAATTAAGGAGGTTACAGACCTAGTGAGCATTTCATACCAAAGTAGTCATACTGGACTCATTTTGGTCTTATGTACAATAATCTAATTTTAGAAAATTCAGTTTGACACTCAAAGGGAGGATCGACCATGAATTGTGTTCCTCAGACTGGGGTCCTCATGCTTTGCAGTGCTGTAACACTCATCCAGCTGGGGTTAGTGAGGCGCTTCGCAGTACCACTGGCACCCCGGAGGTCGGCCAGTTGGCCCCCAGCCCAGCCCAGCCCAGCCCAGCCCAGCCCAGCCCAGACACCGATGTCTGCAAGACAAGCTGAGGAAACATGTAAAGAAAAAAAAACTACAAAAAACCTCTAGAGTATCTCTAGCTGCTAATCAAGGACAGTAGGTCTAATTAACTATACAATCATTTATCTGATAGCACTAACGAACTTTGTTTGCGGGACTGTAAGAAACCTGAGATTATTCCCACTGAAGTACCGGCACTAATATCCATATCAATAATAGCACACCGTAGGCCTATTTAACAGTACTTCATACAATACTACAGTATATGCCTGATGACTGAACGTGCTGAGACACACCTTCGGGTCAATAACACTGGATTCCCCCGAACAACAAGACTACTTCCTTACAGACACCTGAAGCTGCACTCTGACAAGCTGCTCTAAAGTATGTAATGAAACACGGAAGTGGCCACTTGGACTCCACTTGCAAGGTAGGGAGACATATTCAGCGGTCTATAGATTAGTGTCAAGAGAAGGGCGCCTCCTGTAGGGTGAAAGTGCCTCCATACAGGGCCGTTTGAAGGAATTTGGGGGCCCCCCAAGCAAAATGGACATGGAGGGCGCTCACACAGTTTGTCGCTGCATTTTATTCTTGACCAGTCGTTGTCTTGGGGCCCCAGGCCAGCTCGGGGCCCCAAGCAATTGCTTGGTTTGCCTGCCTTGTCGCGACGGGCCTGCCTCCATCACTGGGGTAGATGCTAAAGAAGCCTGTCGGACGTACAGCAGCATGTAGACTCGGCCTGTTAAATTGTCCAGGGAAAGGTACCTGAAGTTAACCAGATGTCTCGTTTTGGGGATGCAGGTTGTGGAGACCACCCAGCTCATCAAGGTTAATCGCAGCCTGTACGCTACAGTGCTCCAGTGGCGAGACTGCCTGCTGTCTGAGGGGCGGATTTCGGGAATTCGCCAATCCCCTTTCTCCATTTTCACCCCCTCCTAATCCGACTGCCAGCCCGCGACGGATTTCAGCCTTCGTCTACAGAGTCATGCTCACTCCACACACACGAGTGCTAGCGGGATGGTTCCAAATTCGACAAGGCTATCTGCAGCATAAACTATTTGTTTATGAAAAGAACGGCAAATTGTAAATCTTTAGATAAAAATATGCACAAACTGATTTTGACACAATGTTGTGACTAGCAGATTTGTACACAGCTGGGATTTTCCCCAAAAACTTCACTGCCTTGTAAGGTGAACAAGAGGAAAATGCTTCAATATGTACACAAAGGCTGTATTTAAGCTAGCAGGGGAAAGACAGCACACATACAAGCTTTGACTTCAGTGTGTCATTCAAGTCAGGCTGAGCAATGAACCTTTATTTGCCAATCATAGAAACATAATATTCCAAACACCACTAGAAAACCGCATTTAAAAATGATAAATAAGACACTGACGTCTATTATTTACTGACAAAAATAGAACTCTGGTGTGTGTACACATACACACACACACACACGAAACTGTGAAAGCTGACAGCAGCCTCATGGGGCTCAAAGGAGACTTTGTACTTCACTTCTTCTATAGTTTCCAGTCCCAGTTCTAGGGCTTAAACAAGGCTTAAATTCCCCACTTCACCTTGCCGGCTTCCGAAGCCCTTGGGCTCACGGGAAGCCAGCCAGCTTTACATTTCCAATGAATTTCCAATGGCCAAGTCTCATGAAATGTTTAGCATCCAGTTAGCAATTATTTCATCGTGGAAGAGGCAGTCCTTTTGAACTGAAAACAAAGCCGTGACACGCAGAAGAAAGACGGTCTAGAGGTAATAAGCGCTGCGAGTTCTTCATTGCAAGCAGAACAGAAAACAAAACTAAGCAAAATGAGGTATTTAAAGAACAGCGATGAAGTTGAACGAATGCCATCGACTCATTACCAGGTCCCGTACAGATGTCACACAACCACCAATGTGCAGAAAGCCTCCAGGTCTGTTACACACAGAGCCGCACCATTTCACAGGCATCCCTGCGGATGAGAGCTGTGCTCTGTAACGTAAATAAGTAAATAAGCCTTAGCCAGGCTGGTCCTCGTGTCTCCAGTTAACCTCATGAGACTATTCAAAAAGGTGTGACCGCAGAAAGTCGACCATACTTTCATCAAGCCGCGTGCGGATAAAAGCCATAAAGTGCGACACCTGTGACGCCCGATGTGGCCGTTTCACTTAAGCAGTACGGCGGCCATAAAAGAGCACTCACTCGTAAATTCATGGGCCCCATTAACCAGAATCTGCAAAAGACAGCAGCGAGGCCAGGAAGTACTGGGGGAGGATCGCACCATCACACAGGGGCCTGTGGCCTGAATGGGAATGCCAAATGCCTGCCCATGCATAGCACTCCTGGGTCATTTATACTTGAAATCGCACTGTCCAATTAAAAAACACAAAATGTCAGGAGTGTGGGGGGGAAACTTCCCCGAAAATACCTCACAAAATAAGCCCAAAACTAAAATCACCAGAAACACAAACTTTACTCAGCCATTAATGAACAGTTTCATGTTTTAAACGGACTTGTCCGTTGTCAGCAAACACTGATTTATGAGATTTCATCATCATGTGTTCCAGTGGCGTGTGGTCAATTCAAGCCTCGTCACCCTGCTCACCATTTTCCAAGAACTGGGTATCGACAGCTAGTCCAAATACCGGAGGAGAAACTAGAGATGCACTGGCCAGTGACTGGAACCAATACCAATACCGAACCCGGTAGTTTTATACATGCGCCACACGTCATATGTATCGCAGAGGCGCAGATAATAGCCTCACAGCCGCATGCACACTCCTGTCTTCACTCCACTGTGAGTGAAGACATCACAAAGTAATTATTAATACATGTAAAGCCAAAATAAACCATGGGGAAACCACCACGAAAATATGGTGACACAGAGGTAAAACTTTAAACTGATTGTTAAACATATACTAGATCATCTTGAAAAGGAATGACCATTAAAATTTTAAAGCTAGCTAAGGTTTTTCCTATGACAGAGTAAAAATGTTTTAGCAAAACTTTAACTCCCTGCTCTATAATGTCCGTACAGTACGATAGTATGAAAAAACCTGATCGTAAACTAGCTTACTAGCCATGTAAGAATTGTATGTGCATGACATGCGATGTTGGTATTATGATATTACCCTAAATCAATTACTATTTGGAAGAGAATGGTACATTTGGGCTATTTAGAGGTTTGTAAGATATGGACTTTAAATAAGAGAGAAAAAGGTCAATGTCGTGTTATCCGGTGAATTAAAACAAACTAGAAAATGATTGACGTTTGTTTTGAAATTTAAATGTGCTGCACCTGTGCTTGTTGGGTGTACAGCAGCTCATTTTCAGTTAATTCTTATTTGCATCTTTTTTCAGTCACAGAGCACTTTATTTTGATACTTGTTTAAGTGAGAGAAGATCCCGTAACTTAGTGCAGTTTGGGGGGAATGGCAGCTTAAATTCTTTTATAACAGAAAAGTTGATTTTCATTTGTATATGCTGTAGTTCTTAGAAAGAAAACTGGAATTGGGGAAAAATCAGCAGGGTCATAAAAAAAAAATGGAAATCAACCAAGAAGATTGCAATCAGTGCATTTCTAGCTGAAATTTGTTAAGTATGTATAAATAATGAACGGTTATGATTTATTCATTCTCTAAACTTGTGGTTTATTCATTTTGGAATTCTTGCATGCACACTCCAAGCCAATCATAATCATTCTAACCCTTGCTCACTCAGAGCGGCTCGTTTGTGAGAAATTTAACAAAGATGAGAGGGAGATCAACAAGCAAACAAGAATTGATCACCAGAAGACATTTGTCTTTCACTGTATGGAAATATTTTGTATTCCACAGAGATTATATTGCGACAAGTGTTTTGTGTCTTACTCCACAATCCATGCACCTTTCTTCATGTGTGGGGTGGGAACAGGGATTAATGGAATCATTCAAATAATGACTGCAAAATTTGATCATTAATTCTGCTATATTTTTAACTCAGAATCATGATTGTCTCAATTGCTGAGCAATATACATCTATTAATAAATAATATTACAGTAGAACCTTGGAACTCATGAATGCTGAACAGGTCTGTTGAATTTTTTTCAACTTCCACCTAAACCAAAATCTCAACAGTTTCTGCTAAAACTTGTATGGGTTGAGACACGTTCAACTTATCAAATTTGGACCTCGAACGGGTCTGTCGAGAAAAATCTCACTGCAACTCAACCGAAAGCTCAGAACATGACAAAACGAAACAGACCTGCAAAAACTTTCAAAAATGTGATTCTTCGGAGTGGCTGAAATACTGGACAGCCGCGTGAGGATCACCGCTCGCACGCTGAAAGCTTAGCATCTACACTTACTTATGACTGCCTTTCATTTTCACAGTCCTGTTTGCTCTGGGGCCACAAATTACCTGGAAGAGAACATTTCACGAGAGGGCGATTTGGCAGACTTTAAATAAAAGAGTAAACATAAATATAGCTCTGAAAGAGAATGGACTGATGCCAAGCCGGTGAGATATAAAATCGTGAGGATGGGGGGGGGGGGGGGGGGGAGGGGGGGGGGGGGGGGGGGGGGGGGGGGGGGGGGGGGGGTGGGGGGGTGGAATAGAGGCGATGCTGAACGTGCAGCGATTTCTGACACCCGATGCCACACGCATACGAAGCAGGCGCGATGAGAGGTAGGCAGCCGCACGCCGTAGTGCCCATCCTTTGGCGCTGCGTGTTTATGGGCCGGCACATGGTGTAATTAAGCACATGCCGCCAGGCCACCCAAGGTGGGCTGGAACAGCAGAGGGCCAGCGCATGTGGCTTCTCCAGCAGTTACTGTAAATCACACACTTCGCTCACGGCGCAATAATGGACGGCATGCTGACCCGATACGACGTGACTCGACTTCATTCCCCAAAAACATTACGAAACGCTCAGCACAAACTGACGTGCTGTCATCGTACCAGAAGGGCGGAGGAAGGGCGGAGGAAGGGCGGCAGGAGCTGAAGACTAATAGCTTGAAAGCTGCTGGTCCACGCAGCTGGGAGAAGGAACCTCTCCTCCCCACACCCCGAGTAAGACTTTCAATCAAAATTACGTCGGTCAAGTATCTAGCTGGTGGAAATATCTGGACGGTGGAAAAACATAAGCTCTGCAAGTCGATGCAGATAAGGGGGCCTTCCGGAGCCATCAGGCAGTCAAGCTTAATTTGGCAGAGGGCGGTAGGGGAGGGGGACGGCACGCAACAATTGGGGGCTCCAAACGCTCCGATATGGTTCATGGTAAATAACGCATGAATGCCGAGGGCCTCCTGGAAACGCTGAAGCTGGACGGGCCCTAAAGTGCTGTGTCAGCAGCAGATGCAGAGGCGAAGAGAGGGGGAATTGTGTTCAGGTGGGATTAAGGGAAGAAAAAGGTGCAGGGTGTTTGCCTGGGATTAACAAGGTGCCACTGTGATCCTGTAACCCGCAGGAAGCGCATGTGGAAGCAGAACGGTGACGCCGCATTCTACGCCGGACACCTGCCGGTCTGCCATCTCCACCCCCGGCCGGGTCCACTGAAGCCGTCTCGGACGTCTTTACCTCCACCCTCGGGCTGCTGGTGGCTTCCTTCACGAGCTGAGCTATTCTCAGAACATCGCTTCCCATCCAAACTGCTGAACGGAGAGATAAACAGGCGTCGAGTTACTCTCCGTGAAAAAGTCGGGAGATTACCTCTCGCTCCCTCATACAGTCACGAAAGACTTCTGGGGCTAAAAAGCCTCGCATCATCCCTGAAATCCATCCTGTGGACAGTCCCTAGACGGGAATGTAAGTGGGGAATTACGGAAAAGCGATTCCCACATTAGCGCGACGATGGCATTACTCAACACGAGCCTGAAAATTGCACCGTCTGTCCCCTTAAATTCTGCAACTGAAAACTCATTTAAAGTGAGCTTCTAATGTTCGTATAGAGAACTCTAGCCGTACAGTTCCTTGGTCACCACACAGTTCACCCAAAAACCCTGACCAGAGTTTGGGCTCCAGCTGAAGAGTAGCCCACAGCACCCATGAAAGAAGCAAAGCAAGGCGCACCAAGACATGGGCGGGAAGAAGACGGACCTTCCCTCACAGCCTCACAAACAGAAATAGGTGAGCAGAAGCCTGGGGGAGCCATCAGCACCAATCGCCGGCATGGAAATCGCTGGTTAAGACAACAGGCCACTTGTTAGGCCCAAGGATCGACTGGCCTGCCAGGAAAGGAGGTTTATTTCAGGACGAGGCTGTGAGCTACCAGGGTGGGGGAACAACAGAACAGAGTGCAGTGTAACAGGGCACGGAGGACTACTGGCAGGAATTCATAATGTAGGTTAGTTTGGGTTATGATAATCAATTCACTCTAGAAAGACACGATGAGTTACGAAGGAAAAACAAAAACAAAAACAAAGACATGCAGTGCCTTTTTTCCCCCCCATTATTGAACTTCCACTCCACTGGAGGAACATTCCTAGCCACGGGAGAAAAATCACACGTCACATGAGCTCAGGGGACGCATCAGTCAACTGTGCTGCAGTAACAGCGACGGAAGGTGAGCGAGGATGCGACGGTCGGACACAGGCATGGCCACCCAAGACACGGTTTGAGCTTTTACGGGCCAAAAGTATTTCACGGGCAAGGCCAGCGTCAGGCAGAAGATGTCCCCTTCATTTTCATCAGTGGTGCAGCCAGGAAGCGTGACATATCGTGGCACGGTGACATATCGTGGACCAGGTGCTGCAAAAGACAGATGCCCTGCAGATCCATCACTTGTCACAGCCTATGCTTCCAATTCCCCAAATAACTGCTGAGAAACACGAGGCTCTTGTCATTAAAAACGCATGACACAGACTCTGGAAAGAGGATCTGCACAGCTTTTCAAGCTGTTTGTTTGTCAAGCTAAAGTCCCAACAACTCCAGCAACTAACGCCAACATTTTTTAGTTCCGTCCATTTCCAAAAAAATCTATATAGCTAAGAGCAGTGTTGCCCATATAAGTCAGCCAACCGGAGGCTGATCATTGAAAACGGAGGCTGAAAAACTGTCCCACTTCACATGTATCAATTGTTATACACTATGTAATCCAAACACCTAATCGATGAAGATAGTACGAATGCAGCGAGTTGGTTGAAAACATGTTTCTAGACTCCTGTCATGAAATTATTCACAGCTGAATGTTCCTTGAAAAGAAATGCCCTGTAATAAACATCCAGGGAATCTCAAACACCAGGACCTTCCTCAAAGCATTTCTGGACACTCACAAGCGACACTCACACTCACAAGAGTGGACAGGTCGTGCCAAAAGCTGGTGCCGGACCCAGTAGAAACCAAAACTGAGAGACAGGTCACAAGCAGCACCCTCAGCTGGTGCCAGTAAGAGGTTCTTCATTTTCCTCTATGGGAAAAATGGCCTAAACTTCAAGAAATCGGCCCTGTAAAAATCCAAGAAAGGTTCCAAGGAATCTGGTCTGTTCTGCCAGGATTCAGGGAGATGGGAAATGTCTTCTTATTGCTGTAATCCAACATATCTGTGGTGATCCAATGTGTTTCTCCCTTGCTAGAATTAGCAATAGTGATCTTTAAATCCCAAAGAGTTCCGAAAAATAGACAGTTGCCTGGGGTCACAAAGGAGCAGGGATACACAAAATGCTCGTTTACTCTCCTGGCATCGTTCGTAGCCTTGAGACGGATGAAGGCTCTGTCATCTGTAGCTCCACAAAGAGCCCCATGCAGAAAAGTTTACAGAATGCAGACGTCTCCAGTGACTTCACAACAGCAAGCCAAGAGCAGGGGTGCTAAACATGAATATTACAACACACTGCAAAGCAATGACCAGAAAGGATGACAGAAAGCGGAACCACGCCGAAAGAAGCTCAGGCCAAAACGACATCTGTCCTGCTGTGGCTGTAAACTGTTGATGTTTCAAAAGCAAACAGTCTAAATACAAAATGCCAAAAACTGATTTCATATGTCCATCCAAGTGTATAAATGCCATTACAGGAAATATCACTGATAATTAAGAGTGAAATGCTCATGATGGTTTTTGGGTTTATGGCACATGTAACACTAGACATATCTGTTTACACAAAAACAGATGTTCTCCACATTTTGTGATTGAGTAAGATCCAACGCAGTGAAAAACAAAATTCCCCTTCTATGTAAATTAGGTTAATTATCGGTCAATGAAAAAAGAAAACAGCAAAACTGTATTTCCTTATAGCTCCATATTGCTTAACACTGTACTTACTCAGAAGTAGATGGGAATTTGTAATTTGATCACCCTTAAAAAAAATACCTGCAGGAAGTGGCCTGGACAGTACTGAAAGCAGACTGACTAAAGTAACCAAACCTGTCTGGACTAATCTGCGTGCAATTCCACTCATCACCAGTTCCCAAGCAGTGAGGTAACTCAGGTGCCCTATAAGGAATATTACAGTTTTTTCTGATTTTGAGTCTCTCGAATTAAGGCATTTTCCGGCTTGCATTACAAGTGACACATCATATTAATGATACAAGTTGAAAACAGAATGGAACAAGCGTTTTCATTTACAAACAAATAATCATTTCCATCTCTTCAGGTGGGGCACGATAGTCTGTACTGCTACATAAATACTGATAGTAATCTCAAGAACAGACATATTGTGACTAACGGGAAAAAAAAAAAAAAAAAAACAGTAGCTGAAAAAACCTCTGACTTTTTCCAGAGATGGACCAGATAGCTGGACAACTTTACAGGGATCTTTCAAGCTAACAATCACACCCTGATGCTATGCAGACTAAACAGACAATCCAAAGATTAGCCAGACATGCTTCCTCCCAAGAAAAGGATGCAGACGGGCTGAGAGACACGGCCGGCTGGCCAGCGGAACTTCTCCACGCTCCTCGTTACATGACACAGACATTCCTAAGCCAATCTGAAAGCCTTTCATGTGCATTTGAGGGGAAGGGGGTGGGCATATGGCTGGGGTTGATTCCTCGCCTACCTCCCTCAGATACTCCACCGTTTCCAAGAACATAATTTTCGTAAGATATGCATTTAGAAATTCACCAGCTGTCTTGGGGGCTGAAGTGTCATCTTTCAACCGCTTACCGCTTATCTGGTGTAGGGTTGCAGGGGGCGTGAAGTCAATCCCAGGAAGTATACAGCACAAGACGGGGAACACTCCGGATGGGACACCAGTCCAATCACACACTATTGGCAATTCAGAGACACTGATCCATCTCACTGGAAACCAGAGAACCTGAAGGAAACCCACTTGATATGGGGAGAACACAACAACTCCAACCACGGAAGATTGGAGCGACAGTTTTTGATGTCTCAGAGGGTAGCACCAAGTCCCAAAATTCACTTATATTCATCCACACTGCACCATTTAATTTTCTTTCACACAACAAAGTGACAGTGGCACCAGGTCACATGGAAAGCCTGTTTTACCCCCCACTAGGTTCTGGCAGGCAGAGACTGTAAACGCAATCGATACGGCCCAAGGCAAAAAGCCAGTTAAAGCCCCAGACAGCACAACCCTACAAAACGGTGGACAGAATTGTAACAAACAAATGGATCATGGTCACTAATGTCCAGGTGGACCACATGTCTGTGAGCAACATGCTCGATCATATGTGCCATCTGTCAATCTGGAACAAGATACAACAAGAAACAGTGCTTCACCTTACCTGCAGGCTACTGGATTGTTACATACACAGGCAAAGTAATGCCAAGTTTCCTTCTACTTAGAAATTTTAAAATGGATCAGAAATGTCAGCACAGGAAAGCTTAATTAAAAATAGACAAAGTAACCAAGCACCTGGGAGGAACTAATGGGCGTTCTCGTCGTCCGTGAAAAAACAGCTCAGCACTCCGGATCTCAGGATTGAATGGATATGACACACCAGCGTGTAAACTTCCAGTCTTTTTTTTTTAATTTAAAAATAAAAGACTGACTGCAGGCTTTCTGAAAGCAAATGAGGCAATATATTCACCTCACTTAAAGACAAAAAAACACCACACATTGTTTTACGGTAAAGCTACTATTGTATCTGAAACTTGCATTATCGCCACCACTGTGCTCCTGAAAAAGACATCTGCTCCCAGAGAGCTATATTTTACTCTTAAGGTCCTGCTGCAAACCTAAATTACATCTGCTAGCACGGGCACTTTGATTAATAAGAAACAATGACTCTGGGGCTTTAAATCTACCAGGAGCAAATTTTCCTTTGCATCTACCAGCACTGCATGTTCTGGCTTAGTAACACGGGTCACCAGCGTGGGAAGTTTGTTTTTTAACGCTACATAATCATATATACAGCATACGATTGCAGATCATAGGGGAAACTTTCAATCTCCAAACTGTAAGCTTAATTATTGCGTAAACACTTGCTGTAAAAGGGAATCCACGCTCGTTAGCAGACTAGTTTTCCCTGGTAGCTGTAGCGACAGCAGACTTAAGGCACCGCTAAATCCGGCGTGAGGGGCGACAGCCAGCTGGCTAGACTGGATATGATCCCATTTCACAGGGTTTCCTCACACATACCGAAGACGGGGCGCCTGGATGTTAGGAGCGCCGAGAAGGAGCAACGTGACGGGGGACCCCAGCGGGGCTGCACACACCGGGCGCGTCGGCCGTTTTTTTAAACTTCCCCCGGCACTATTAACACCACCCACCACCCTCAACGGAACACAACGTCCACTCCCAGCATGTATGCCTTTTACTAAGACTCGCTCTTCAGGTCTTTAAGCTGAAAGAGGCGGCACGGCCGAACTGGAAGCTCACGAAGTGGGGAAGGGCATGTAGCCGCGGCTAACCCGGGTCAGGCTTTAGCGGCTTTAGCTAGCGCGCTTACCTGTCAGTCTGATTTTGATGCTAGACCCGTTTCTTCGGGTGCCAGGATTCGACATCACTCCGCAAACAAACCGAAAAAGCGACGAACTTCGTCTTCGGGTTTCCCCAAGAACCAAGCCGGAGCGCAGGAAGCCACGGCGCGCCGAGCCGCTGGTTTTCGCCCGGGTTTACCAGGGATAAACTCGTATTATTTCCACGTCGGAAATTCCTGCGAAGATCCCAGCACTCCCAAACATTTTCGAGCTCGAAGGCGTTCTGACGTCACACCCAACGGCAGTGCGTGCGCGCACCCGAGCGACGTCGGAATGCGCGGGTACGACTAATTATCGTTTGGGCTTTTATTTTCCCAGCTTTCACGCCTTTAATCATATGAAGGAACGGCCATACGACAGAATAGTAATACATATCAAGGAAATGAAAATAAACCTAATACATTAGGATTTCTACTCTTCAGAATGTTCGACACATGTATCGAGTTTCAGATATAACAAACCACTGATATATAGATACAGTAGCGTCTGTAACAGGCTAGGTTTCTTTTTTCCGTTGATTAATGCAAGTAGACTGACCTGATTCTGAACTTGTCACGTACAGAATGTATAGTATAAATTATTCTTGGTACATAAATATTCGAATCGTTATCATTAGATACGATTTTTTTACATGCCAAAAGACAAATCGGTGTGTACAGTATCTGAAACAAAATGACTTGCACAGTATGTCCTCGGTTAACCTGAGAACAGACTTAATATAAAAAGTATCTGTTAATTGAACGTAAATTTGTGTGTTGACATATTTTTTAAATTATACTTTACAAACTTAACTGTGCCTGCATTTGTAACTAAGCTACATTATTCATAATATTCAGAAGTTTAAAACATTAACTAAAGTGATTCAGATGTCTTGTTTACAGTTAATACGCTCGGTGGTAAGTGTAAAATCACTGCGTTGAATCAGATCGTCACGTCAAAATAAGTAATACTAACGTGTTGTAGTAGTTTGATAACTGGTTAAAGCAAGAGACCTTGATAATGATTTTGTAACAGAATTTATCTGGTAATATTTCTATTAAATGACTTTTTTGGATAACCATTTCTAAAGGCAATTCAAGTCAAGCACCGGGACTTGCCTCTGTCATTCGAGGGGTTACATATGAGATGTATTTGCTAAAACAAATTAGGAAAATAAAAATGGACTACTTCAGCTTTAGGCTGTAGACATAATGAAAAGAGGCAAAGTTGCAACTATTTTGCGGCTGGTGAGCTGACAGTATTAGGAGGATCGGGCTGCAGGGATATAGCTGTCAAACAAAGGCTTCCTCTCACGAACTTGTTTACTGGGGAAAGAAGGTCCACATTAGCGGCAGCCAGGGATTCTGGCTGCCACATTGCTGCCTGCCCAGCCAATGGCGCAGAGGCCTTTCAGTGCCGACTCCTCTGGCACAAAACACATAAAACACAATGAAAGTGGAAATGGAAAGAACAGATAGTAAAAAAAATATACACGGAATTTACAACATTGTGACATACAACAGAACAATAAATTATGTGCCTTACACTGGAAAACATGATTTTTACATTACATTTAAATACAAGCACTTTTTTTAAAATTCATGCAGCGTATGTTCTTTTGGCGAGCTGATGTACGTTCGATCAGCTGATTGTTTTATTGCCAGATGGTTTTAAATGTTTTAATCAAGAATCTGGGAAGAGAATTGCGGGGCATGTTAAGTACAGTAACATAAGTAAGCAATTATCCTTAACCATGACCTAACTGCTGTAGGTTTTCGCACTAATAATTTGGTGAGTTGATGCTATTTACTGTGGCCCGACGGCTGGGGAGGTACATTTTGTGTAAACCAATAAGATGCCACACATTGTGCCCTGTTGCGATCTGGTACTGGAGACAGACAAACACAAACACACTTCATCAGCTGCAATGGAACAGTTTTAATGGATCCTTAATTAATCTCCGACAATAACCGCCTGGAGCGATCAAGCGGAACCAGAATATATCCCTCTCTCTGTTATCGCAAGTAAAAGGTAGCATTCTAGAAGAGTACAGGAGTGTGGGCCCAGTTTCATTCAGGTAAAAATACACCACACGCAGGTAACAAATCACAGATACCAAGCTATTTTTGAAACACATTTATAACCAGGGAAACAAGATATTATAGTCTGCTAAACTAATCTAATGAAATAAATGGGAGTCTAGAGTTATCTTGCAGTTCTGATCAGACCAAAAGGCTGGCAGGAAAGTTTTCCAGGAAAAGGAAAGTTTCTTTTGAAGGCCACACAGTCCTTAGGTAGCCAAAGCTGGCTGAAAAGACGCTGATAAAATGAGGGAATATTCAGACAACAGTACATTTATATGTTATGTACTTTCAACTTCACTTATTTTAACATGCTGTTGTAACTAAAAAGAAATAATTTGTACATTTTTGGTTACTGGCCACCTCTCTGTCTGTTTGCACCTAGCTGTTGACTGGCACTACACCGACCCCCCCACCCCCGCCTTGGCCTAAATACAGTTTAATTCCTCCAGATGACCACACTGGGCATTGCTGTAACAAAAAGGGGTTGTTCTAAAATAGGTCATCTTCCAGCAAGGAGGGAAGGTGTGTTTTAAAATTACTCTGAAGAGCAACACACAAACATTTATAGCGACTAGAACAATGGCACAATTTTAAAAATTGTCACTTTCTAAAAAAAGATTGTTTTGCACTAAAACATAATAGTGGAAATGTACATATGCAATGAAAGGGCTTACAAGTTATGTACATAATAGCAACATTTCTGCTTGTTTTTTGGGAGTCTACATTATTAAATATGTCTAAATAAAACTACCAGCAAGGCTTTTATTTACTAAAAATATACCTCAAGGGCAGAAAACTGGTGTTTTTTTGCAGCGGTAAGTAGGAAAATTAATGCAGGGGAGCACATCAAGGAGAGTTTAGTTTTTTATAAATATATATTATTTATATATATTAACCCCCATCAACACATACTCCATCAAACAATTCCCCTTAAAAGCAAAGGGCCAATGAGCTTTCAGTAGGTGATGCATAGCAACAGCTGTTGCCAAGGGATC
This sequence comes from Mormyrus hasselquistii, assembly GCA_026779605.1. Lineage (NCBI taxonomy): Eukaryota > Metazoa > Chordata > Actinopteri > Osteoglossiformes > Mormyridae > Mormyrus > Mormyrus hasselquistii. Next base: position 7,320,064 of record JAODKE010000050.1, on the reverse strand, counting down.
ATGCACTGTCCGGGTTTGTTGAAACTGGAGGGCGAAGAGATGCTGAGAAAAGCGACAAAAGATAATGAAGAGGAGGAGGAATATAATGATTAAGGTGAAACTAGAGGTGGAACTGGGGGGTTCATGGGGCGGGGGGGGGGGGGGGCAGAAGCCGGACTAGAGCACCAGCAAAGAGGACTGAAGGACCGAAACACCAAGTGCCAAAGCCCCCGACTAACCATGCCGACTGTTTCCCAGTGAGCTCCAGCCCCAGGAGATGAGAATAGAGAATAATTTAAGCCACAAACCTAAAGCTGTTGCTTTTACGGACCAACAGAGATGCACAACCGCACGACTACTGTTTAGCTTCTGCTTGCTGTGGTGGGACAGCCTCCTCCACCGGCTCAGCCGTGCAAGATGGAGCCCCCACCTGAAAGAGAAAGATCGGATGGCCCCATCCCTTATTGGGGGCACAAGGTGATGATTATTATGTGTTGCTAGGGTATGTGCTTGTCATCTGTAAATTCTAGAACAACCACAATCACGGTTCCTCTAATACGAAGACCTTGTTCATCTCTTTAGTAAAGTATTAGACAGAGAGAAATTACTTTTTTTTTTCTTTACAGATTATCCCTTAATACGATTCAGGGGCGCTGTGCTGGCTCAGTGGTTAGCATGTAACCTAACTTCCTACAGGGCTGTCAGTTCGAAGCCTGTGCTTGTGTCTGATGCCATTTTCCCTGCGTGAGAGTGCTCCTCTACAACTGACTGAAATCTCCTGATCTCCTGGCTCACTAGGACCCTGCATTGGATAATTTGGAAAATGGATGGGGGATAAGCGCCCTGCTCAACGCAAGCGCGGCGGCATTCAAACCCAAGGCTAACGGCACCCATATTCTTCAAACAACATCCAGACGAGAAGAAAGCAGTGAGAACAATCCCTCACATACTTAAAAGGACGTCGCCGCCTTTGTTCTGTGTGATTCCACGACCCTGGAGGGCGCAGAATGTCTTCAATGCAGCAGACCCACATCCAGAGCCCAAATAAACCTAATGTGGAGAGCGGGTGAGTCGCTTTAATAAGGGAGATGACGGCTCTTTTGGAATGGAAGCTACTCTCTCTATTAACAGCCACGATTGGTTTAATAGCAGCAGACAGGGAAGCCGACAGTTTACATGACACCCACGGTTACACGCTAACGAAACCCAGGCGTTTCACAGCAAACGTTACAGGGTTACGACATTTACTATTAACAGAAGTACACAAATACACATAATAAGTGCAGTGCAAAGGATGTTCGGTAACTGCAGAATTAGTCCCGCTGACCAATCCTGAGGCATCGCTTTCATGTCAGCCAATCACGGACAAGTGCATGGGGTCAGAACAAATGAAATAGTTTGTCCTGGGAATCCCACACAGGAGGAATGGCGAAGCAGCGATCGCCGCGGTGATCAGACATCGTACATGCCGAAACGACTTCAGTTGCGACTATTTCATCTGAAGTGTGTGGTCAGGTTCAGGACGACGAGCTTCTTAATCTAAGCTCCTTGAATTGTGTACCATTTGCCTCTCCTGCTGGTTAAAGAATGCTGAAGCACGTGGGATTGTTCTCAGTAGTCACCCCAAATCATTCTGTTAATCTAAAACCCGCTCCCACCACAAAGGCTACCCTTGCGGCGGGAGATTACAGCTTTATCGGTATCTGTGTACGCTCCTAGCCACCATGGCTGCAGTCTGACCCGAGGGCTGGACCTCAGCCGCTACAGGTGGATGCCTTGGCACTGAGAACTGAAAGAGTGAAGCATCCCTTTCAAACAAAGGAGGTTTCAGGGTAACATTTAGCCACCTTTAAACTTCGACTGCAGGTCAATCTTTTTGACTACGTAAGTGACATGGCCAAAATGTATATAACTGGTCCAGATGTGGGGAAATTACTCCACTACATCACTCTGGAAAACAAGGTTCCTCCTTGAATCAGGGGATCTGCTCTCTCCTCCATCCAAACTTAGGCCTAATTGACTGGCCACACCTTGAATGGCGTTGTGAGAACCTTCGGGGCTGGTGTTGAGACAGAACCAGGGGCTGGGGTTGAGACAGAACGTAATGTGACCTACACTCCCTAAGAGGCACCACATTCATGCCTCACAGTCAGGCTCCTTTGTATGATCCAGGCCTGTATTATGCCTCAGTACTCTTTTACTAAGGGAAACGCTGAATTTTGAAAGTAGCTGTTCATTTCATGATGCAGCAAATGTTTTCAGGCAGCCCAGTCTCTCACCCAGACTCCTCTATTACGGAGCCATGCTGTTGTAATATGAGCAGAATGCGATTCAGCATTGTCTTGCTGAAACACATAAGGCCTTCTTTGATAAAGACACTGTCTGGATGGCAGCATATGTTACTCCAAAACCTGTATATATCCTTCAGCGTTACT
>JAODKE010000050.1:7286873-7316812 GCA_026779605.1 Mormyrus hasselquistii | reverse complement strand
AGACACTGCCAGTGTTTATGGATCGGGTTTAGATGTGAGCTCTTCTTTGCATGGCGGGGTTTGATCCTGCATTTGTGAAAGCGGCAACAAGCTGTGTTCACAGACAATGGTTTTTGGAAATGTTCCTGAGCCCATGCAGTGATTTCCACTATAGAATCATGTCTGTTTTTAATCTAGTGCCACTTGAGGACCTAAAGATCATAGCTATACAATATTGGCCTTTGACCATGTTCTTTTTTCCAGATTCTCTGAATTTTTTAATGATACTATGTACAATAGATTGAAATTCCCAAATTCCTTGCAATATTACATTAAGGAAGATTATTCTCAAATTGTTGCACTGTTTGTCCACGCAGTCTTTCACAGAGTGCTGAACCTCTTCCCATCTTCACTGCAAAGTGCTGAACCTCTCCCCATCTTCACTGCACAGAGACTCTGCCTCTCTGGGAGACTCTTTTTATACCCAATCATCTTACTGACCTGTTGTCAATTAACCTAATTAACTGTGAGATATTCAATCAGATGTTTTGTTTTAGCATTGCACCATTTTTCCAGACTTTTGTAGCCCCAGTCCCAACTTTTTTGAACAATAAACAAATAACAATAAATAACAATAAAATTTCTCAGTTTCAACATCTGATATGTTGCCTTTGTTCTATTTTCAATAGAAAATTTCCTTCTGGATAAATAAACATCTATATGAAAATGGACTTATATGATTTTCAGATCATTGCATTCTATTTTTATTTACATTGTAGATACCCATTCCCAACTTTATTTGAACTGGGGTTGTAGGTACTCATATAAAATTCAACAGAAACCTATATTTCTTCCAGATTTATATTACTGAGAGGTAGGATGGGCGATAGGATTCTTTGCACCGTCTATGGAATAAACCTTAGGGTGGGCTAAGCTTGTGACAACGTAAACCAGGCCTATCCTGACTCCCCAGTGGAGGAGTCAGATCTGTCCTGTCTACTAGTATTGTTATACACCATTTATTTAAAAAATGTTGTCAAAAACGACCTGAATATACATTAAAAACATTAAAGACTGACTCCCATTTTAATCTAAAAGCTTATCCATCCCAGGAGGATCAATTTTATCACACTGATATCGAATTTGGTCTGAATGAAGTCATGGGGGTTGAAACTGTTGATTGTTATCCTGACATTTTGGGACTGAGACAAACACGACTCGTCAATATGATGATGCGCGCGTGGGTGTCTAGGTGTTTGCGCGTTCCTTACTCAATACTGCCATCTGCTGGATTCATAGTTGAAAGCGAAAAAACATCCACCCCAGGGGGAAACTGGTTTTGCAAGACCCTGAACTCTCCCTCAGATGGTGGGACTGATGAGTTAATTGTGCTGGATGGATCATGATCATGACTTTCCCCTGCCTAAAATAAATATTCCCATAACAGTTAAATCTACTGGATTTTTAAGCAGCTAACTGTATTTGTATGCTGATCACATCCATCAGACAATCTGAACTTTTTAGTTTGGGTTGGTGACACAGAGAGGACAGAAGAGACAGAAGTCATTGAATATGCAGCTGTGTTAAACTGTGTTAGGGATTATGACCGTGTTAATCTGAAGTAGCGCAAATGTCTGTTTGTTTGTGGTAGCATCTATCAGGGTCAGTGTGCTGAGGTACAACTTCAGGCAAAAGTCTCCATCCATTCAACAGCAGATAACAGAAAAAAACAAGGCCAGTGTTTATGGTAAATGTTTTTAGAAAACACCAATAGACAGTGTGTGGCTCAGTGGGCTAAGCCTGTGTGCCTGTAATCACAAGGTCGCTGATTCAAACCCAGCCTCAGCATGTCTGTAGGTCCTTGAGCAAGGCCCTTAACTCCCAGCTCCCTGGGTGCTGCTATGGGTGGTTACCCTTCATGGACAACTTACTCTACAAACAAGAGCAAGTTGAAGGAGGCATAAGGACAATTTTCCCACAGGGATCATTAAAGTATCTATTATTATTATTATTGAAAACAGAACATGGATAATACTCACATTTTCCTCAAGATGTCAGTATATGTACTGTGTCTATAAGGTACGTGTTTTCAATGTGAAGCAGCCATTTATTTTCACGGTTCTCTTGAGCCCAAAGCAGTGATGAGGCTGTAGCAGGTGAGGGAGCCCCGAAGGCTCATGGTCGCTGAAGCTGTTTGTGAGATGTTTCTGTTGGAGTCTCCGGTGTGTCTGCACTTTAAGATCACTCACCAGCTGGCAAGTGGTGACACTAACATTATCCAAAGCAAGCATCACCCCCTTGGGTGAAGACACTCCTTATCAGAGCATACATGGAGTGCACAGCATGCGTGTGTGTGCTTGCATAGATCACATTTGAGGACCAGATTGTCCCCAAAGTGTAGCAAAACCTGAAATTACCCTACTTTTGTGGGCATCTTTTGAGGTCTCCATTTGGATAACCTAAGTTCTATAAAAATCTGTGCATGCAATCAAAAAAAGGAAAAATGCCAAAAGTCTTGTATTTGGGTTGGTTACTTATGGTTAAGGTTAGAGATGGGTAGGGGTTAAGGGTGTCGTGATTGGGATTAGGGTTTTTCCCAGAGAAATGAATGGATGGTCCCCATTTAGATAGGAAGACCAACTTGTGTGTGTGTGTGTGTGAGAGACAGAGAGAGAGAGAGAGAGAGAGAGAGAGAGAGAAAAAAAAAACATCACTCTCTAAATAGTAATACCACATTAATTAAAACACTTTTTTTAGAGAACAATCAAAAGCAAAATTATTATTAAAAACATTATGAAAAACATTGAGGAAAATAACTCAGTCGGTCTCTATGTCTTACGATGCCTCCTCGTGTAGATCCACCAGCAGCACAGGGACAGATAACTGGGTGTCATTACCTCCTGGGGGAAACCCCTTGGCATCCACCTCCAGGGGCGCCGAGTAACAGCTGAAAATGCTGCATTCTTTTAGGCAGAGTCTTACACTGCACTTAAAATAGAACAACATTTACAAAGGTTATATGTATTCAAAGGCCAGAATGCAAATATAATAGCTATCAAGTGCAGCATTTAGAAACCCTGTACTTAAACAAGTACTTTGAATCCACTCAAGTCAAGTAAATACATGTGTTCTCACCATTAGGGTGTTCTGTATCTGTATTAGCATATCTCGAAAAAAAAAAACAAAAAACTTTTTTTTTTGTGTGTAAGAAGCTTCTCCTTTAATTTTAAACGTATTTGATTTGCCTCTTTAGCTGAGCTGATGGATGTCTAATCCTTCTTTAGATTCCCGAAAAAGGACACAAGGAGATTGTAGAATCCCCCAAACACTGAACCTTCAACTGATCTTCCCCAGAAGGACCAGGGCTGCTATGCTAGCTATTGGGTAATGACTTTTTTAATAGGTATGGCCAAATCAGGAGTGCCGTGCATTACATATAAAAGGACCAGACACCCAGTGTTCCCATCAACCCCGCTGGCCTCTCTGCCACTCTGGTAAGTACACGCATTGGCCATCAGCGTTAGCTTTTAGCTGATCCTGATGCTGAGTCATGTTGAGTGTATGGGAATGTGTATTAGCAACCACTGCTTGTTAGCTCGACCCAGGTTATCAAGTTCATTATTAGATGAATGTAAAGTTCTCCTTCAGTGTGGTGCTGTTTTACCCGACGCAGCTCCAAATACCCGTTATCGTGTCGGCTGGACCCTGTGGTTCTGGAGAACTAAGCTGTCATGCCTGGTGCCTACAAAGGAGAATGTGGGGAAGGCGTGGACCCCATGCCCTTCCTGGCTCCTTCTGAGAAGGAGAAACTGGAGGCCATGAGCAAGACCTACGACATCAAAAAGTCTTGCTGGGTGAAGGATGAAAAGGAGGGCTTTGTTGCTGCTGAGATCCAAACTGACCAGGGCGACCAAGTTACTGTCAAGACAGTGAAAAATGCAGTAAGACCCCTGTTCGTTTACCGCATGCTTTAGGTTTATACATAGGATGCACTAGCTATCGTAGCAGACAGCTAAAAGGTTCTTCAAGGAAAATATCAGAAGACACCAGTCAAGGGTCAACTGAATACTTGACGGTAGTTCCGGAGAAGTTATAGGATTTCCTTGGCTCTCTCCTCTAGACTCTCACCCTGAAGAAGGATGACATTCAGCAGATGAACCCGCCCAAGTTCTACCAGGCTAGTGACATGGCTAACTTGACCTTCCTTAATGAGGCTAGCGTCCTGGAAAACCTTCGCCAGCGCTACGTCTGCATGAGGATCTACGTAAGTCTTGATGGATCCTTTGGCCGTTTTGGGTCTTGGGCTGTTAGAATCTATACTTTCAACATTAGAAACGTCGTAGTATCCCAGTTTAGTGCAAATGAATTTAAATGCATCTATAAGAATTCAGTACCTGCTTTATAATGATAAAATCACATATACTCACTTAATATTAACAGACTACCAGTGATTTCATTTCATGGCAGTTACTTTTTAATAGTGGTGTGGGTTCAGTTCCCCAACATTGACGTTTGTGTGTGGGACTCACATGATCTTCCTATGGCCTAAGGACCTGGTATAGAGAATTCCCTGTGGATACGGATAGATCATGACAATGCCTTGGATAAGCCATTATGGAATATGGATAATCATCGATAATCATCTTATGTTATCGTGCCATTATCTACGTCTTAACCTCTCCTCTCCTCCAGACCTACTCAGGCTTGTTCTGTGTCACTATCAACCCTTACAAGTGGCTACCCATCTATGGGTCGAAAGTTGCCCAAATGTACAAGGGGAAGAAGCGCAGTGAGGCCCCTCCCCATCTTTTCTCCATCTCTGACAACGCCTATCACGACATGATGATGGGTAGGTCGACAGCAGGTCATCGATCCGCACAATGACCATAGTCACTGCATTAATAACTGACTGCACAATGGTTAGATGCTTGTATGAATCTTCGAATACAAGGCCAGCCAGTAGGTAAAACCCAAGTAAATGTCTCCATGCTGTTTAGTAAACAAGCACCTTTAAAATGTTCCTACTTCAATCATTTTTAATTATGCTTTTGATCGTTTTTTTTTTTCTCACCACAGAGCACGAAAACCAGTCCATGCTGATCACGTGAGTATCCGCCACAGGACCTGGAACGCTGCGCAGTTCAAAGCGTTAAACATTGTTGTTTTGAACTCCTTCCATTCCTAGTGGAGAGTCTGGTGCCGGCAAAACTGAAAACACTAAGAAGGTTATCCAGTACTTTGCCAACGTGGGGGCGACTGGGGGTAAACCAAGTTCAGATTGCAAGGTAAGCAAAGGTGATTCTGGCTTATAAATGACCCTCATTTATTACCATGTAACCCTTCCAACTAGGACGTATAAGTAGATTTTATTTATACTTCAAATTCTTTGTGTTTTGTGATATTCCTTTCCTCCTACTTTTTAAATATTTTAGGGCTCCCTGGAAGATCAAATCATCCAGGCTAACCCTGTGCTGGAAGCTTTTGGCAATGCCAAAACAACCAGAAACAACAACTCCTCTCGATTTGTAAGGCTCAACAAAAACACCATATTCTTCTTACCATATGACTACACGAAACTCAATTTTAGTTGGCGAGGCAGATTTAGGCAACACTTTGACTTAAAAAAAATCAAAGCAATCAGGAAAGAACACTGAATTTTATTTCTGTCATATCTCAATGATAACCGTAACGTATTATTCATTAAGGCAGAACTGTGTATAATGTTTTCCTATCATCCATTCCAGGGAAAATTCATCCGAATCCATTTTGGCCCGACGGCTAAGCTGGCCGGCGCTGACATCGAGACCTGTTAGTAACTGATTTCCCTGTGCATTTGTTAAGGATAAATTATTGAGGGAAAGTTTTAAAAAGTCTATTACTCTTGTCAAATTACATTAGTTTATTACGCTAAAGAAAGGCTTAAGCTGTGACTGCGTTATCTAAACTGACTTCAGATCAGCTCCCGCGCCTGATTGAAGCTCCACAGTATAAGCAAAGATATCAGGTAATCGCGTGGCTAAGAACGGCTTCACTTCCCTCCCTCGCAGACCTGCTGGAGAAGTCGCGGGTCATCTCTCAGCAGGCCGCAGAGCGCGGCTACCACATCTTCTACCAGCTGCTGTCTGGGAAGAAGCCGGCGCTGCTCGGTACGCCTTCCCACTGTCCACGTTCAACAAATGTTCGGAAACGTTAGACGGAGGGCGATTTGTAACCTCCCAACTGGCCGACTTGAGCTCATTAAGTCAGATATTCTGCTATCTATTTGCTCGATGGCCACAAAACGACAGACATTCATCTGCAGGGCCCTCGGGGATCTTAATTTAAAGATTAAATTTTTTATAAATTGAATTTATATTCTTCATCAATTGTAAAAATGCAGTTCAAAATACAGGTGCCTCACTGTCCGACGCTGGTGTCCTTTCCTCTGCCAGAGGCGCTGCTGTTAAATCAAGACCCAAAACAGTATGTGTGGATTTGCCAGGGCGTGACCACAGTGGACAATATGGACGACGGAGAGGAACTAATGCTAACAGATGTAAGTCTACATATATATATATATATATACACATAAAAAAGATCTGTCTAGCTCCCTTTCTAAGAGTCATACTACTAAAAATCCTAATAACATAACAGAGAGGAATTCCACTGAGGAGGAACATGAGATTTGGAACATGTTCCCATGAATGAAGCACCATACAGTATAAAAGCAATGATACCCATTTATCCTGGTCTTACCTGCTATAAGGGGTCTGCCCAACGCCGCTGGGATACCTAACGCACACTTTTGCTTTTCAAAGGAAGCTTTTGATGTGCTGGGTTTCACCACGGAGGAGAAGATGAGCGTCTACAAGCTCACAGGTGGTATCATGCACTTCGGCAACATGAAGTTCAAGCAGAAGCCGAGAGAGGAGCAAGCGGAGGTTGACACCACTGAAGGTGGGCTTCAGGCTCTGACTGCACTCCATGCTTCCTGCATCCATCCATTTTTTCTCTGTCCTGTCTTTTATTGAGGCATTTTATCCCCCTTTTTTATCCTCTTTTCGTTGTGGGTGTCATTCTCAGCACGAAAAAATAAATGCAAAAAATAAATTGCCTCAAAAAAAAACTATGAATTTTAAGGTTAATGCTTTACATCAATTGCAACTTCATAATGCCTTTATATTGCATTCATAGAACATTCATAAGCAGAATGTAAGTATACCTTTAATTATTAATTATATTAAAAATATTAAAGGTGTTTATTAAAAGTATTTTGGGATGTTAACGCATGCTTTAGAATGTCCTATGAATGCATATTGAATGCATTATGAAGTTGTGGTTAATAGAATATGCTTACTGTAATATCCATCCATTTTCCAAACCGCTTATCCTTCTGGGTCACGGGGGGTCTGGAGCCTATCCCAGAAGCTACGAGGGCACAAGGTGGGGAACAACCCAGGACGGGGGCTAGCCCATCGCTTTCTGTAATATGAATACAAAAAAAATACAAAATTAGCAGTCTTGCACCTCTAAAAATGACCTGCCCCCTCACCTCCCTGCTTATTTTATCAGCAGTTTAATCTAACAATCATCTTTCAGATGCTAATTCCTTTACTTTGCGTCTTTGGTTTTGTTCAGTGGCCGACAAAGTTGCCCACCTCATGGGAGTCAACTCCGGCGACCTGCAGAAGGGCATCACCAGACCTCGCGTCAAGGTGGGGAATGAATTCGTGACCAAAGGCCAGAATCAAGACCAGTGCATCTACTCCATCGGCGCCCTGGGCAAAGCTATATATGACAGGATGTTTAAATGGATGGTCACCAGGATCAACAGGACCCTGGACACCAAGATGCAACGCGAGTATTTCATTGGTGTCTTGGATATTGCTGGCTTTGAGATCTTTGAGGTATGCATTCTTAAGGTCTCCTACCTCCCACTCATTCTGCAAATGTTTGCTTGAATATTTACTTATTGATTACTTTTAGGAATTCTCATAATAAATATAGATATATTACAGTATATTTATCAACAGAAATTTTTCCTGTTCCCCTACTTGTAGTTCAACAGCTTTGAGCAGTTGTGCATCAACTTCACCAATGAGAAGCTGCAACAGTTTTTCAACCATCACATGTTTGTGCTGGAACAAGAGGAGTATAAGAAGGAGGGGATTGAGTGGGTCTTCATTGACTTTGGCTTGGATCTGCAAGCTTGCATCGATCTTCTGGAGAAGGTGAGGAGACTCTAGTTGCTGAAACGTTCATTCGCTGGTTCAAGCAGAGGTCATAGGTCCATCAACTGGGAATTTTTAAAGATCTTTGTCCTCCGATATTACAGCCAATGGGAATCTACTCCATCCTTGAAGAGCAGTGCGTGTTCCCCAAGGCTACTGATGCCACCTTCAAGGCTGCCTTATATGAAAATCATCTGGGCAAGTCTAGCAACTTCCTGAAGCCCAAGGGTGGGAAGAAAGGCCCCGAGGCTCATTTTGAGCTGATCCACTACGCCGGCACAGTGAGTTCCCAAGCCAGCCAGCTTTACCACGTGAAGAGCCTTCAACTGTCATACAAAGAGTGCCCTTCTCTTCCTACCTCTGTTTCTGCTCTCAGGTTGGGTATAATATCTCAGGCTGGCTGGAGAAGAACAAAGACCCTCTGAACGAGACGGTGGTTGGGCTCTTCCAGAAGTCCTCCATGCCTCTGCTGTCCCACCTCTTCAAAGAGGAGGAAAGCGCCGCTGGGACTAAAAAGCAGAAGAAGGGCTCTTCCTTCCAGACCGTTTCTGCTTTCTACAGGGTACTTGGCCCTCGTTTTTCTGATTGCCACCTGTCCTTCCCCCCAGTTTGACACCCCTGCGCCTCCTCCCAACAGGAACAGCTGAACAAACTGATGAGCACATTGCGCAGCACCGCTCCGCACTTCGTTCGCTGCATTGTGCCTAACGAGTTCAAAAAATCGGGTAAGCTCTAGCGCGATGCAAACGCTAAACGCATCCTGCTATTCCCACCACAGCTGTTAGATGTGCTTTTATCACAGATATGGACGGAACGTTCCGGTGAGGCGTAGCATGATCGTAGCCCACTCACTGCCTCCTCCTGCGCTCTCACAGGTGTGTGCGACGCCTTCCTCGTCCTGCATCAGCTGGCCTGTAACGGTGTCCTGGAGGGCATCCGCATCTGCAGGAAGGGTTTCCCCAACAGGCTTCAGTACCCAGAGTTCAAGCAGAGGTCACGCCCTCTCATTTAATAAATCTCCCGTCTAACACTGACGTACGGAAATGAGATGTACGTATGGTGAAAAGTGGTTCCTGTCAGGCACCTAGCAGAAAGGCGACAATCCAGACAGAGTGAAAGCATCATGATTTATCTAAGCCATTCAGATCAATTGATTTGTGATCGCATTGGATCTCCCTTATTCTTTCCTACACTTTTCTGATTTATTTTCAAATAATAAACCTTTTAATACCTTTTAAATGACAACGTATGTATCCATTTGTTATAGATATTACATCTTGAACCCGAACATCATCCCAAAGGGATTTGTAGACAACAAAAAAGCCTCTGAATTGATCCTGGGCTCCGTTGGATTAGACGTCTCGGAGTACAAAATAGGACACACCAAGGTCTGACATGCACTTATCTTCTGGTTGACTTCTGTCCGTCTTTATGTCATACGTTCATAAAAACTCCTTGATACGTTTAGGTGTTTTTTCGTGCCGGAGTGTTGGCCAAGCTGGAAGACATGCGTGATGAACGTCTAGCAAAGATCATGACGATGCTGCAGGCACGCATAAGAGGTGTCCTCATGAGGATCGAGTTCAAGAAGATGCTTGAAAGAAGGTGAATAAAAGCACGGCATTGATTCCATTTCCAAGCCTAAATACTTGGCTTCCATTTTCCATTTTTTTTCTAATTCTAACCTATGAATCAATGGGGTCTCTTTCACTTCAGAATCGCTCTCATTGCTATCCAGCGAAACGTGAGGAAATTCCTGCAGCTTCGTTTCTGGGGCTGGTGGAAGCTCTACACGAAGGTATGTCCGTGGTTCTCCAGGACTGCGTCATTGTAATGGGCTTCAGTGGAGAACTTGTTATCTGTGCGCTCTCAGGTTAAGCCGCTGCTTAACGTGGCTCGTCAAGAAGAGGAGCTGAAGGCCAAGGAGGAGGAACTGCGACTTGCTATGGAGAAAGCGCGGGAGATGGTTGAAAAAGTTAAAGACCTGGAAGAGAAGCTGGTGACTCTCTCCAAAGAGAAGAATGATCTCGCTTTGGCACTGGCAGCTGTAAGTGCTCTGCTGAAGACTGAAGATCCATCCAGTCATTTAAACCCTTTACACGTGGAATCAGGTAAATTAGTCTTTATTTTCTTGCTTTTAGGAGCAAGATACGATGGCAGACGCAGAGGAGCGCTGCACGCAGCTGATGAAGCAGAAGATCAATCTGGAGGGTGAAGTCCAAGACATGAAGGAGCGTCTGGAGGAGGAGGAAAGTGCAGCAAACAGCCTTGGTGCACAGAGGCGCAAACTGGAGGCAGAGCTCAATGACCTCAAGCGCGATCTGGAAGAGCTGGAGTCCACCTTGGCAAAGACTGAAAAGGAAAAGCAGGTAGGGAGGTCAACTATAGAGGCTGTGGGGCATCAAAATGATATTTTTCATTGAGAACATATGGCAAATCTCCAAATCCAGTCCTCGGGGACAGTCCACATTTTTGCTTCCTCCCAACTCGCAGCACACCCATACCAGGCAGTAGGTGTTCTTTATTGGCTGGGAGCTGGTAGGTAACAACAATGTGGACAGTCTGGGGTCCCTGAGGATTGGATTGGGAAACCCTGACATATAGGAACAGCCTCAATAGCCGGAGCGATTGCTATAAACCTGTATAATTCATCCATCATCCAACTGTCAATATCGTTCAGGGTTACTGTAGCCCGAGGACATAGGAGAGAGTTTGATACTGAGGGGACACGGCTTAATAATTAAAATGCAATGATATATTTTTTCTGAATCGAAGCCAAATTAAATACGTGAGAGACCTATCCCCCCTGAATCCTACACCCCTGCTGTAGCCCATCCCAGGCAGCCAAATGCACAATGCTGGGGTACATCCTGGAGGGGTGCCAGTCTATCATGGGGCTCATACACGCACACGAAATGCGAAACTGCATGTTTGTGGACTGTGGGAAGAATGCATAATACCCAGAAGAAACCCTTGCGACACAGGGAGAGCATGCAGGTTCCACACTGAGCTGGAATGCCGAATACCAGCCTTAAAGGTGTGAGGCAATGGTGCCATGCACTGAGCCTCTGTGCCACAACATTCATACAAGGAACAGGACTGGATACACAGTGGTCTGTTCTTACATGTCCTTCCTGACAGCTAAGTATTTATTTATAAGGCATATTCTTATAAGAAAATAACACATTTACATGATCTTTGAAAAGGCAGTCTCACAAGGGACTCCTCATATGCGAATTAGTCTGAGATTTCCTTTAGAAAATGCCACGTTGATGGTGAGAAGATCAACAACGTTACTAGTGAGTAGCAGCACCAGTGTTTCACGATCATTCCAGAGCCTGGAGCAGAAGGCGCGCACCCTTACGGGAGACCTGGGCCAGAGGGACGACACCATCGCCAAGCTGCAGAAGGAGAAGAGAGCCCTGGAGGAGCTTCAGCAGGTGAGCTCCAGCTCACAGGAGATATAAACATCACTTAGTAATCAATTTATTCCAACATCAGATCAGTGGAATTGCTGCAATGTCATGATCCCATCTCCTTTTCTTATATACTTCATTCATCTTGATTTTTTCATGCTGATGGGTCTTGCTTCTTTGGACAGAAAACTCTGGATGATCTTCAGACAGAAGAGGATAAGGTCAACCACTTAACTAAGAGCAACAGCAAGCTCACCGCTCAGCTTCACGAGGTTAGCATTGCAAATTCGTAGACCACTGTGTACTACTGGAGGTGGATTCCATCGGACTGTTGGATTATCAATTCTTGATCTATCAGGTGGAAGACAACTGGGACCAAGAGAAGAAAATCCGTGCCGAGGTGGAAAAGGCTCGTCGAAAGGCAGAAGGGGACCTAAAACTGACGATCGAGAACCTCAACGAAATGGAGAGGACCAAGATTGATCTGGAGGAGGTCGTTAAAAAGTATGTTTCTTCATATATAAGTAATCTATAAGCAGTGCATAAATCACCATGTAATAAATCGGCATGAATCGTAAACCCAACACAGTTTACTGACAGCAAAGGGATTTTTATTAGAAACTGAACTCAAAAGTAAACCAGAAACAAAAGTGACCACAAGGTGTCTAAACACGGGCAGAAAAGTAACAAGAATTAAACCAAGGCTAGAACTAAATCGGGGAAACACGCTAGGAACTAACAAAGGTGCTGCAACACTGAGGAAGGAATGGGAGGCTAGTGACACCTGCTGGCCAAACGGGGAACAGACAAATGGGACAAAGCAAGAACTGATCCTGACGCACAGTAACCATTTTGGTAAACAACTGCATTGCAAAAAAACTAAGCAGTCCAATTGCTAATCTAACCACAATAAAGAAACCTTTATTGGCAATTTTATTTATTTATTTTATTTTCAATGTCATTGAAGGAGAGATTTGGAGATCAACCACGTGAACAGCAAATGGGAGGATGAGCAGTCGCTGAACTCCACTTTGCAGAGGAAGCTGAAGGAACATCAGGTAATGTAAGACGAAATGACAGAAGCGCCCCCATCAAATGTACGGCTTAATCTGCGGAAGAATTCTTTAATGACATTGATTCTTAGGCCCGCATTGAGGAGCTTGAAGAGGAGCTGGAAGCTGAGAGGGCCATAAGAACCAAGGTGATGTCTGCAGAATTCCAAGCGGTTTGTTGACCTGTTCTGGGTTATGGGCTCTACGAGGTTTAACTCTTGTTGTTCTATTCAGGTAGAGAAACAGAGGGCAGATCTATCTCGGGACCTGGAAGACATTTCAGATCGACTCGAAGAAGCGGGAGGGGCCACCGTGGCTCAGGTGAGGCCAAAAACAGCCTGACGTCGTCAGCTGAAGCTTCACAGGCATATCTCAACCTCCAACACGCAAAAGACTCCTCGATGTTGTAGATCGAGCAGAACAAGAAGCGGGAGGGGGAGCTGCTGAAGCTGCGAAGGGAGCTGGAGGAGGCAGCTCTGCAGGCGGAGGCGACCACCTCCGCACTGAGGAAGAAGCACTCAGACTCCATGGCTGAGATGGCAGAGCATGCGGAGAACCTGCAGAGGGTCAGGCTCAAGCTGGAGAAAGACAAACAGGTCATGAAGGCTGAGATCGACGACCTGAACGCCACGATTGAGTCAGTTCAGAAATCGAAGGTGAAGAGCCCAACTATTGACAAGCACAGACGGAAAGCAAAATGTATCTTGTTTAGCTGCCAGCTTGTCTCAGTTCGGCGCTGAGCTAAGCTATCCTTCTCCTCCCTGTAGCTGAATTCTGAAGCTCATGTTCACAAGTTGGAGGACAACTTGGCTGAAGTCATTGCCAGACTGACGGATATGGAGAAGAATCAGACGGAGCTAAATGCCATTAAGATTCGCCTTTCGGGTAAGAGAATCTCAAAATAAGACATAAGCTGCAAGTCATCACTGTAGATATTTGGCTGCCCGCAGAGTGATTCATTTAATGTTACTCTAATATAGTCATTTTTGAACACATTCTTGTATCAATTCCTTTCTTCTAGCTGAGAACAGTGACTTGAGCCATGAGTTAGACCAGACCCAGAGCAAGCTGACCCAGATCTCACGTCTAAGAAGCTCTCTGGTCTCTCAAACCGATGAGCTCAAGAGGCAGGTGGATGAGGAATCCAAGGTAATGAACATCACCTAGACACAGAACTTGATGACTCAAAGTCATCAGAGCAGAAATGTAATCTGAAAGTTACGCAGGGTCATCAGGAGCTGACCAAGTATGCTGTTCCTTCATCCCAGGCTCGAAGCACAGCAGTGGTGAGCCTAGCTAATGCACGCCATGACCTGGACTTGATGAAGGAGCAACTGGAGGAAGAGCAGGAGAGCAAGGCTGAGATGCAACGTCTCATCTCCAAACTCAACTCTGAGGTGACCACTTGGAGGACCAAGTATGAGACAGACGCCATCCAGAAAACTGAGGAGCTGGAAGAGACAAAGTGAGTTGGAACGTTATTTTCGATATAATTTTCTCCTCAATAATGATCCCAGCATTGCAGCCCTTTTTCATCGCAGAAGTCGTCTTCGCTTGCGGGCCCGTCGAATGATGTCCGATAAAAGGGCTAAACTCTTTTTGCAGACGTAAACTGGCGGCCAGGCTCCAGGAGGCTGAGCAGGCAGCAGAAGCAGCACAGGCCCGAGCAGCCAGCCTGGAGAAGGTCAAACAAAGGCTACAAGGAGAGGTGGAGGACCTCACTATCGACCTGGAGAAGGTACCTTCTGACTGCAATCTGACGGTTCAGGAGTGCTTTCAATATTCTACCACAACCACAACTTGTCTAGTCCACACCACTGACGGAAATCTGTCCAGTAAGAGAAACATGCCGCCGCTTCCCTCTGCAGTCCAACGCGGCGGCTGCAGCTCTAGACAAGAAGCAGCGCACTTTTGACAAGATGATCGCCGAGTGGAGCCAGAAGTGCGAGGAGCTGCAGCTGGAGCTGGAGAACTCTCAGAAAGAGTGCCGCTCCTACATGACAGAGGTCTACAAACTGAAGACCTCTTATGAGGAGTCCCTGGACCACCTAGAGACCGTGAAGAAGGATAACAGAACCCTCACCGGTATGACAAACCAGACATTAAAGGGAAATATATCAGCCTTTTGAAATCTGTAGACGCACAGGGAAGTGACTCTGAAGTTGCCTTGTAGATGAGATCAAAGATCTTGTGGAGCAGCTTGGGGAAGGTGGGAAGAATGTCCATGAGTTACAGAAGATTAGGAAAAAGCTGGAGGTAGAGAAGGAAGAACTTCAGTTGGCCCTGGAGGAGGCCGAGGCTTCCCTGGAGGTAAAAGGCTTCAGCTGATCTGACATCACGGCCCGCAAAGGGGAGTTTACTTTTTCACCTATCTGAGCACATAGTTCTCTGACAATTTACACCATATGATCCTCCACATTTTTAATTAGCAGGCTAATATCTTGGAGATTAAGAGGATTGTTTCTTCTGCATCCTGTTTATGAGAATTTCGTTGTGACGTTCCACCATGCTCTTAGGTCGAGGAGAGCAAAGTGGTCCGCGTCCAGCTAGAGTTGGCTCAAGTCAAGGCTGACATTGATCGCAGAATTCACGAGAAGGAGGAGGAATTTGAGATTACAAGGTCAGGACAGCCCCTATGTCTATATTGGGTTAACAGCAAAAAAATACATCCTAAACCATATATTGTTCAACAATACATTTATTAGACACATGATGTTTATACTTGAGAGAAATATTTTAAAGATCCCTAAACAAAATGTCGCTGTATTTATAATTTGTCTCATTAATTTGACCTGTTTTACTGAAATGAAACTACGTGCTTTATTTGACTTCACTCTCATCAGGAAAAATCACCAACGTGCAGTGGAGTCGCTGCAAGCCAGCCTGGAGGCAGAGGCCAAAGGCAGAGCTGAAGCCCTTCGGATGAAGAAGAAGATGGAGGCTGACTTGAACGAGATGGAGATCCAGCTGGACCACGCCAACAAGAACAACATCGAGCTGGTGAAGACCCTGAAGAAACTGCAGCAGCAGATCAAAGTGAGACTAGTGGCGTTATACTGATCCACCTCACGCCCGCCCTGCGGCAGTCCTGGAATACAATGCGGCCGCTTCCCCGCAGGACATGCAGGTGCAGATGGATGAGGATGCACGGCAGCACGAGGAGCTGAGGGAGCAGTACAACCTGCAGGAGCGCCGCCTCAGCCTGCTGCAGACGGAGATAGAGGAGGTGCGCGGCGGCCTGGAGGCCTCAGAACGCTCCCGCAAGCTGATCGAGCAGGAGCTGGTGGAGGTGTCTGAGAGACACAACGAGCTCAAAGTTCAGGTAACATCTCTGCATAGAAGTACTCAAACGCAGAAAACGGCATACCGATATGCTAAAGAATAGCTGAAATCAGAATAAAATGTGTGATGTCCCGTACCTGCCTGCCGATTGGGCAATTTTCAGTCACAGCATAAAATCTATGGTGGCTCCTCCAATTGAATTTGACCCATTTGCCTTCTTTATGGATAAGCAATTACTTTTCTCCCTCAGAACCAGAGTTTGATCACTATCAAGCGCAAAATGGAGAACGACATGACACGCCTCACCAACGAGAATGAGGAGCTCATCTGCGAGTTCCGCACAGCGGACGAAAAAGCCAAGAAGGCCATCACTGATGCAAGTGTCCCGTTCACGGCTCTCGCGGTTCCTCCTGAGGGCACCTGGTAGGTCCTCGCTGCTGACCCACTGTGCGTCATTCCCAGGCCACCCGCATGGCGGAGGAACTGCGCCAGGAGCAGGAGCACTGCGTACACCTGGAGAAGATCAAGAAGAGCAACGAGATCACAATCAAAGACCTGCAGCTCAAGGTGGAGGAGGCCGAGGAGCTCGCTCTGAAGGCCGGCAAGCGAACCATCCAAAAACTAGAGACTAAGGTGAGCTCTGCTTCTTCTCGAGGCATCTGGGCAACATTACATACAAGTTGACAAGATCCCCCTTAATAAACATATAAATAAAGTTGATTTGCTTGAGACACCTCTTGTTGTCATGTGTAGATCAAGGAGCTGGAGACAGAGCTGGACACGGAGCAGAAGCGCCACGTAGAGACGGTGAAGGACCTGCGGAAAAATGAGCGACGCCTCAAGGAACTGATCTTCCAGACTGAGGAAGACCACAAGACTAACCACCGCTTGCAGGAGCTGGTGGAGAGGCTGCAAAGTAAACTCAAGGCCTACAAGAGGCAGATTGATGACGCGGTCAGTAAAAATCTACCAAGTGTGAAGCTTCGAATCTCAGGTCAGTAGTCCTGAAATGGTCTTTGATTGCTATTGCTGCCCTGCAGGAAGAGCAGGCAAACACTAGCCTGTCCAAGTACAGGAAGACGGTGCATGAACTCGACGACGCGGAGGAGAGAGCAGACATGGCTGAGATGGCCCTGAACAAGCTGAGAACCAGGAACCGTGCTTCAGTGGGGAAAGGCTTCACCTCTGTGGAGATCATCCAGGTGTCCAAGTCCTCTTCCAAGGGCGCCTCTGAAGATTAAAGCTCTCCTAGCATGGGGTGAGTGGTCTGATGATGGGGTTCTGCACAGCAAAGAGAACGCACCTAGTCCCTCGAGGGATTCCACAGAGTTACATTACAGAGCTGAAGGTTGTCCTCTTGTGGCAACTGTTAGAAAAAAAAAACTGTTTTGTTGTATCTCTGGCACCTTCTGCCATATTCGTAAAAAAGACATCGATGTCATATAATTTCCTGCTGACTGATGGATCATATTTGCAAAAACACTTTGTATTATCTGTCCATGAATGCCAAGAGAACGTCAGTATGTAGTTTATGTAGTTAAACAAACATTAAACTTTAAACAAATGGTACCTATATTAAATGTTACCACTGAGACATTTTTCTCACAATATCTTACACAACATAAACGGTGCACTGAAGTGCATGTACAACCTCTGGCTGGGAATTTATTGTCAGTATAATGAGAAATTTTATAGCAAGAATTTGAATATCACATTGATGTTTTCTTAGACTGAGTGAAAGTATAAATGATGAAAACTGTTGGGTTCTGTTGTTCCAGGGTATTGCTCACCATATATACTCTCTCTGGAAGCGCCTGCGCAGAAAAGAAGCTGAAATATCAGTTTCCAACACTCAAGTTACAGTCCTACATAAAAGTATCATTCCTTGAAGGCCAAAGCCCGATTCTTCTCTAGCGACATTATGTGAAGTGACCACCAGGGGGCGCCCGTCTGACATATCTGACGGAGAGAGTAACATTGTGCCACCCATCTGCCGCGTGTCCGTGTGTGGATTTGCTGTCATCCTAATAAACATGAAGCAGAAACGCACTGTCTCTGTGTTTACTGTATGTTCCCTAATATTTTCAGGGGACCAAGATTTCTGTTTAAGACACTCAGTGAAGGCAAGCTTTTGCATCTTAACTGTAACTACCATAATCAAAAATATAAATGCAATCTCATTAGATCAAAGTTTGGGAACAATGATGTGAAATTACAGGGGATTTATCATTAAATATGTAATACCACGTATTTTGCAGACTTTACTGTGAAAACATAATTAGAAGTGCCTGCCAAAAGGCCTACATCAAAAATATACCCAGGGAGCCACATTTTATTAGCAAGTCCCTTACTCCCTGAAAAAATTCACCATTTCTTAAAGGGCTCTGGCAGTACACGCTCCTCTGAATGCAGGAGGCGTGTACACAGGGTTTTCGCGCAGGGAGCAAGTTAATGTCACGGTCGTTGGGAGGCAATATTGCTCTAAACAACCATTCGAGGTGGAGCACAACTAGCCAGAAAATAAAATAAGTTTGAAAATCATCAGCGTACCCATGCCATCTTATAAATGTTGGTAGACGGAAAAGAAGGTGCAAGGGCTGGGGCAGTGTAATTAAAATAAGCCTGAAAAATCACCGAAAGCATAATGTCACTTTGCTGCAAGAGGGAGACCGTTCATACAGTGGTTTACATAAAGCCGTCTCTGTACGGAGATTGTACGAAGACCTCGAATTTGTCAGACAGGCATTGCACAAGAGGAAACATATGTACGAGAATCATGAAATTATTTTCCGGATATACATTACTTACAAAGTCAATCTCACTGTAAACTTTGCGCTACATTGTTACTATCCAGACAAGTGCGATACGAACACGCCTCTTTTCTGAATGGCGGTGGCGTCTTCGCTTCACGCATGCGCACTGGGTGCGTCCTCCCTAGTCCTGGCACGCATGTTCTTTGTCGTTTCCTGGATGCCTTGACAGTCCGGAGCAGGAAACCTACCGGGGTGGATTCGTGTCGACTGCCCAGAGTCCGCGAATTCAGGTCCGCAGAAGTCCGACGGGGGGGCGATCCAGGAATATTGCAGAAGGCTTAAGGCAAGTAAACGAGACATAGCGCGTACGTTCTGCTGCTGGGTCTCGGGAAAAGCCGGTGCTGGATATTACTGGAATGGGGGATGGCTGCGGCCTCGATTCATCCATTCCCGTCCCGGAGTTATGGTGTGCTTGCACTCCATCTACTCTCATTTTCCGGTTACTTTCAGGTTAAAAAAATGTTTACCTTAATGCGAATGTCTGACGGACAAGTGATCCCGTGTAGCATACGATCGGCTAGCAAACACTTCGCTTGATGACGCCTCCCCACCCAGACCGGTTTTGTCGGCCAGCGTTGTGGAGCCACCCCCGCCGGCGGGGACCGAGCGAAAGGGCATGCGATCGCCGTGATTTAGAGTCGATCTCCGTCCGCGATCTCCTGCCGGACAGCGGCTCCTAGAGAAACATCATCGGGTCCGCTGGTGTTATGGGGGGCGTAAATCACAGCCTTGCCTTGCCCTTCGATCGCGCTGAAATATAACACTCCTCCGTCTAATGTTGACGAGTCACCGGCCGTCATCACCTATGTCTTGTAGATATTTACGGCACCTAAAAAAAAGTTTATGTCTGGACTGCGTGTTCACTGACTTATAAAAACAATACAGTCGGAGCTGCAAACTTTTACTCCTCTGTCAGCTAGGTGGCGAAATAAAACTGTATACGTGATAATATGCTTTACAAGAGAGGAGTGTGACACACATCCACGTTATATATGCCTGTTTCTTATCACCTCGGTGCTGCTCTACGTTTTCACAGGCAGCTGGAAAAAACCTCCTGTTCACAATGTCCCTGCACCAGTTCCTCTTGGAGCCCATCACCTGTCACGCCTGGAACCGCGACAGAACCCGTAAGTAAGCCGGACTGCCGAGCCGCCTGTGCCGCACTCGGCTGGGCATCTCACCGGCCGTTTTCCGTCTCTGCTCAGAAATCGCCATTAGCCCCAACAATCACGAAGTCCACATCTACAAGAAGAATGGAAGCCAGTGGATCAAAGTCCACGAGCTGAAGGAACACAACGGACACATCACAGGTACCAGACTGTCATTCAGTTAAAATATGAAGTAACGTGCTAAAAATTGATATTTACCTTCCAGGATCAGCTCTCTTCATGAAAGCTTTATCGTCAAATTCATTAAGGTCTAAACATTTTGCCTGCCTCCTCAAATGGGCTAGAGGGAATCTTTCTCTTTTTTGTTCTTTTCGGGTCTGTTGTGTCACTACTATTACAGACATGGTATTATATACAGGTCTATAATTAGATGGTTACCTCATTGTGAAGGATTTTTAAGAGGTTGATTGAGCTGCAGAGACTGGTTTTCAAGAAGCTCAGTGTTTTTCCTGCCCCCTTAACCAGGGGCGTTGCTAGAGATTTTGGGCCCCATGAAGGGATATCATGCCCCCCCCCAGTCCAAACCAATTCAGTTATTTTCCAAATTTTCTAAGCCCTCTGTCACTCGGGGGCCTTGGAATCATCCTAACTTTCCCCCACCATGAACATGTAAGACATCTAGTGCTGAAAAACACTGGGAGCTGGGAGGGAGCAAAAACGTGATCTGTGGGTGTCTGGGGGGGGGGGGAGCGGTTTGAGAAACACTGCTATAGGGGACCGAATGTGAGGTTCCTTATAATCACTGGCAGCCAGGGGGATGATGAGGGGGATCACAGACAGACTGCTTCCATCCTGGAGGAGGAGCAAGGATGGATAGAGGCGAAAGGAGGAGCGAATTTACAGCCAGGTCGTGGGGGCCCTGTGGGGAGAACCCGCACCGGGTCTGTTCCACTCTCACGTTAACGGCATCCTGACATCGAATAATCTCGTATTTTTAAAAATCTCATATTTCTTAGAGGTTTGTCTGTTTTTATCCATAAAACAACCCCGGGGTCCTTGGAAAGTTGTGAGGGCCAGAGAAGCGTGTCCTCGACACCCACGTGTGCTCTGCTCCGTGCTGGTTCTGTCCAGGCATTGACTGGGCCCCGAAGAGCGACCGCATCGTGACCTGCGGCGCCGACCGCAACGCCTACGTGTGGAACCAGAAAGATGGGGTCTGGAAGCCCACCTTGGTCATCCTCAGGATCAACCGTGCTGCCACCTTCGTCAAGTGGTCACCCCTGGAGAATAAGTTCGCTGTGGGCAGCGGGGCACGTCTCATCTCCGTGTGCTACTTCGAGTCTGAGAACGACTGGTGAGTCCTCGTGTAAGGCACCGGAGTCACGGCAAAGTCTGGTCCTCCGCTTCGGTCTAGCCAGGGCGACATGGGGGTAAACCGTGAGGGACGTTCCAGTTATATGCTATATATTACATGTAGGGGAATCGCTGGCTGCAAGGCGATTCGATTCGGTTTCAGTTATTTAGGGAACGATTCGACGCTTCAGAAATCTTTGGAAATTTGTATCACAATTCAATTCGATTAATCGATTATTTTGATATACTAAATTCAAACCTTTAACTTCATTGAAAAGAATTCACAATATTACCATGGGAACCTAATTACACACTATTAATTCAATACAAAGAAAGTGGAATCTTGGAACATTAACTTTTATTGTCGTCATCATATCTTCTAAAGGCCAGTGAACTGTACAGGAAGTAAACGTGTAGAGGAAGGGCGGCCTGATTTTGCCTGCAGTGAAACTATGCTGAGCTTGCCGATGTAGATTAGCAGAATGATGTTGCATCATTTTATTATTCTGTGGAAAACAAGACATCAATTTGTGGGCCAGATTTAACAATGATTTATAAAGATATTGTAGGCCGGTATTTTGAGACCTCTTATAAACGGCAAATGAGCTGATGAAATCTCTCGTTTGCCGCTATGGAAAATGACTGACTGTCCGATGCATTCTTCTCCATTATTTTTGTGATTGTGTCTTTAGGTCTGGTTCTGCTAACTTTTAATACTGAAAAAGTTTAAATATCGGCCATGATTGACACATTATACCAAATGCCGAAATCTTTATTTTTAACCAATATCAGCCGATTCCGATATGTCAACCAATATATTGTGCATCTCCAATGTTGGGTAAGTTACCCACAATCCATTACAGACAGAGGTGGAAAGTTCAGGTCCAGAAAATACAAATCCAGACCAAACTTATGTTTCAACCGACCAGCTGAGTACTCTGTGATTGTGCCGCTTTATACTCAATTGGCTGGTTGAAACAAAACCTTGGTCTGGATTTTTACTCTTTGTACCTGAATTTTCCACCTATATCTGTAATGGATTACTTTTCCGCGTAATTACCCAAAACTGTGAAACCTATAAGGTTAACATTACTTTTTACCAAGGCTGGTTAGGCTTAGCACTTCAGATTGAACCCGTTACTTCTGGGAATTAACCTTGGCTGTATTTTTGAAGGTGGGTTAGCAAACACATCAAGAAGCCGATCAGGTCCACAGTGCTGAGCTTGGACTGGCACCCCAACAACGTACTTCTGGCTGCTGGGTCCTGCGACTTCAAATGCAGGTACTTATTTCATAACTTACTTCATTGCTTCTGTCTACCGTAAGTGTCCTGTTTCATGTAGCATATTCAGCATTACGGGAAGCAAGCATTAATATTAATAACATTAATAAAATGAGCAGAAGGACAATGGTTATGGGGTACGGGCTGGATAGCTTGGATTGAATTCTTTTTAAAAAAAAATAAATAAATAAATAAAACATCAGAATGTTTATCGAGAGCTGTATCTGCGATCGGAAGGTCAGTGGTTCAGAGTCTCAGAGGTGGACAGTTCAGGTCCAGAAAGTAAAAATCCAAACCAGGATTTTGTTTCGACCAACCAGTTGAGTATAAACAGTCACAGAGTACTCAGCTGGTTGGTTGAAACAAAATCCTGGTTTGGATTTTTACTTTCTGAACCTGAAATGTCCACCTCTGCAGAGTCCGCACAGTGATTTCACAGTTGGGCTTGAGCAGCACTCTTAATCCCCAATTCCTCCAGGGACTGGCTGACCCTGCATTCAGCTGGATATTGCTTTGGATAAAACCATCTGCTAGATAAAATTGCTCAACTAACTTTAAAGGCCAAGATATTAAGATAACAGACACAGAGGACGTTAATGGTGACAGCGTGTACCAAGAGGAATGGTGCTGTGTCTCTCTCCTCCAGGGTATTCTCTGCCTACATCAAGGAAGTGGAGGAGAAGCCGGCCCCGACGCCCTGGGGGTCCAAGATGCCCTTTGGGCAGATGATGGCTGAATTCGGGGGCGCCGGTGGTGGGGGCTGGGTGCACAGCATCTGCTTCTCTGCCAGCGGGAGCCGCCTGGCCTGGGTCAGCCATGACAGCACGGTGACGGTGGTGGACCCCACCAAAGGCTCCACGTGAGTGTGGCTGTTACATCACAGCATGCAAGGTGCAGGCGAGCCGATAGGAGTCGGCAGAGGAAGATGACATCACCATCCTCTGACACAGCAGTGTCACCAACATTGCTGCTTTGCAGTGACTGCTGTGAAGGTCGTTTCGCAGGCTTACTTTAATTAATTCGTCTGATTTCATCTGTTCTTCCAGGCCATGCCAGCTGAAGACGGAGTTCCTCGCTCTTCTGAGCGTGATATTCGTCTCGGAGAACAGTGTTGTGGCCGCGGTAAGAACCGGTCCGTGGAAGCTGTGTGACCCCATCTGCTGTCTTATCGGGGTCATTTTGTGCTCATATTTCTTTGTCCTGTGAGACCTGCATGGTCTCCTTCAGGTCTTCCTATCTGTTTGGCTCCTTTTGCTTTTGTTGGCATCTTGTTTCCTATTTTGGACCGTGACACTTCATATTTACTGCATTTCCTTTATTCTCTGTCATTTAAATGGTCCGTTAGTATTGCAGTGACAGGCGCTTCCGTCACCTTCCGTACGTTACCAGGCAGCTGTCTTTTGATTATCGTGCTGCTTCTCCATAATTCCCCCCCCCTCCCTGCCCCCCCCCCCCCCTCACCCTTATTCATTTAAAATAGGTAATGATGAGCGCGTGCCCCTCGATCGGGGCCTGGCTTTGCCCGTCTCCCGACATGTCTCGTCTGTTCTCTCAGGGTCACGACTGCTGCCCCATGCTGTTCAACTACAGCGACGACGGGGCCCTGACCTTCGTCTCCAAGCTGGACATCCCCAAGCAGAGCGCGCAGCGCAGCATCTCTGCCATGGAGCGCTTCCGCAACATGGACAAGCGGGCCACCACTGAGGAGCGCAACAACACGCTGGAGACGCTGCACCAAAACAGCATCACGTAAGCAGGGCAGCAGAGAGGAAGTCAGGGGCAAAGGCCGTGCTGATACTGCGACCACGGGGCCCTCGTGGGTCTAGAACCGACGTACTTCCGTCTCGGGTTCAGAGTCCATAGTGGAACTGTCAGCTAAAATCCTACACCGTACGTCCTGTTTTACTGTAGATGAGCCCCCGCTTAGATGATGTGCTGTAATGGACTGGGTGTCGAGTCCTTTTTTGGAAGAAGAGGTAGTAAGATGTAGGAATTATGGGCTAATTGCATTGTGGGGAACGCGAACAATTCCGAAGGAACTAACTAGATATGTTATCTTTGAAATTAAGGTGTTTTTTTAAAGAGAATGATTTGCAGAAGCGATTTTTAAGAGACTAGAGTCAGAAAATGATTTTGTTTTCGTGAAACATTTAGTCGTCATAAAATGTGTTTTTAAGTTTCGATTTTAAAATTTATTGTTTTCTTTATTTCACAGCCAAGTGTCTATATATGAAGGGGACAAAAGAGACTGTCGTAAATTCTGCACTACAGGGATCGACGGAGCAATGACCATATGGGATTTCAAGGTGGATACTTAATTTGTGGTACTTTTTCTGACTGGTAACTATACCTTGAATACCTTGGTTTTTATAGCTAATACTCTGGTAAACATGCTGTGGTTCTGGGGTTCTCAGGTTGCATAATCTCTGATACTCTTCCTAGATGTTTATCCTGTGCTAACGTGCCTTTTTGTGCCTCTTCTTACACCCCAAGACTCTCGAGTCTTCCATCCAAGGCCTGTTGATCATGTAGAGGAAACCACGTTTACCCGGCCAGGCTCCGCCTACCGGCGGCAACGTGGCAACTTCCGGCAACTTCCGGCAGCGCCTCAGGCCCAAAAGCGAGGAAAAAAAAAAAAAAAACCTAACCGTGAAAAGCACTGAGAGCGCAAAGAAACTGACCTACTGTTCTTTACTAATGGGATAAAGAGGGACAGTGAGTGGGAAGAAGCTCCCTCACTTTCTCCAGCTGTGATTCTCTTGATTCTGTACCAGAGCTGGTACCTTGATGGTTAAATGATGCTAATCGGGGGACATTTTAGGACACTACCTTAAAAGGAGATTTTTTTTGTAAATGGTTGGCTAGAAATAAAGGATGTAAGCTTAGATTTCTGTAGTCTGTCTCTTTGTGTGTGTGTGTGTGCGTGTGTGTGCGTGTGTGCGTGTACACGTGCGCCCACAATGTGACAAAGAACTATTATTTTGACACGGGGACCATTTTTTTTGGTCCCAATAAAGGGAAACTCAACTTTATAAAAATCTATGACCACAATCAAAAAACCAAAAATAACAATATTTATTTGGTTAGTTATGGTTCATGTTGGGGCTCAGTAGGGGTTAAGGTTGCCATTGTTGGGATTAAGGTTTTTCCCATAGAAATGAATGGATGGTCCCCACAAAGATATGAATACAAACGTGTATTATTTGTGTGTGTGTGTGTGTGTGTGTGTGTATATATATGTGTGTTTGTTTTATAGTAATTTTTATACTGGTAGACTGAACTCGCTTCAAACTTGCTTGAAGCGCTGGAAAAACTTTTGACATTCACACACTTGTTCTCATGGGATGTTATGGAGGGTAATGTCATGATGTAGGAATGCGAAGCTGTTTAGTCAGAAAAGTGGGTAGAAAAATCACTGGCTGGTTGGGAGAAGTAAAGATGGGGGTTAGAGACAGGAGACCTGAGGGATTCCTGCTGTATTCCTGTATGAGAGTTGGAGCCCTTGCAGTACTTCATATGTTACTTCTTGGCTGGGATGAAAATGAGCTGTCCCTCAGGTCACCAGGACAGGAACTCAAAGCCCCTCCTTCGAGGGCTTCAGACAACTGAGCAATGCCTAGTTTTCCTAGGAACTGTAACAAAAACAGACTACGTGAAGTTTGTCCCCCAGAACCTGCAGAATTCACACATAGCTCGATACCTAGAACCAACAGAATGTACATACAGCTGGTTGCCTAGAACCAATAAAATTCACATATAGCTTGTCACCCAGAATCTGCAAAACGCACACAATGCTTCTCACCCAGAACCTGCAAAACGTGCACACTGCTTGTCACCCAGAACCTGCCAAATGCACACACTTCTTGTCATCTAGAACCTGCACCATGGTTTCTTTTTTTTTTTTGCCCACCACCACCCCCCCTCTTCGGAGGACAACTATATTTTACATTAAATTCAAGTATACACAGTCAAGTATCTGTACCCATACTTATTTAAAAAACGGAAGGCGTTTGGAAATTTCCTGTACCCCTTAATCACTGAACAGTTTTTGAGTTGTCGTAAGACAGGTTTTTGCCATTTCTACTCAGGTACTGAGGGCTCTCAAGTGGCAGATCTCAGTCTCACATGAAAGGTTATTAGTATTCACGCTGTGGCAGCTTCCAGTGTAGGACGTAACGTTCAGGCAGAAGGGGAGAGGCTGTTCGCAAAGACCTCTGACAGCAGCCAAAGGTTACATACTTCCTGTCGAGATGGTAGGGGCAGAGGGAGTGTGGGCCTCCCTCGCGGGCTGACGCCCGCCCCTATCAGGAAGTGGTAACGGGCTCTGCGGCAGGCAAACTGCTGCCGACTGCTTTTCTCCAGGGGAACGGGTTCCTCCTCACTTCATTCAGAGGCACGCCGCTGTTTGTGTCGACTGCTCAGAGTCCACGGGCCGCGGTGTCCCATCCACCCCACGGCCTACGCTTCTCCCCGTCTGCAGTGGGTAAGTGCGCCTCGTCCCACCATCGTTTCTGGAGCAAGGAGCTGGATGCGTGTCAGCGCCGCGTAGAGAAACTGTCCTCCAAACGGAGCCGCCTGTTACTTTGCCGCTCTGCTCTTCATCTCAGACTCGTAAACATTCTTCAGCGTTAAAGCAGCCACTGTCGGAAGGGGGGGGGGGTGAAATTCGAGATCAGCTATAAAGCGAGATGCTCCCAAAAGCTTCTCTGTTTGGCTGGGGGGGTCAGAGGAGTTATCAGACGGCTGTGTGCCTGCCCTGAGGTGACGGAGGGTCTGCCGCTGCGAGAGTCCGTAGCGGGGAGCGCTCCCCAGTCCCCAAAAAGTTCAATGTGCCGCCACCGTTCACCAGCTGCACACGTCGCATTCTTCACCAGCCTGGGTTTAATTAACAGGACGGAAAACAAACGTTCCTTCGCGGCGTGACCTCTCACGAGACCCCGCTGACACTTTTCATTCTAAGGCCCCTAAAACTCACACAGAATTTCTAAAAGAATTCCTGAATCATAAAACACTTTTTTTTTTCTCTTTTTAAACTTTGAATAAAGCTTATTCCGTAGCGATGCAGATCATCTCCTGGCTGGTTTCCTGCTGGACCGGATTAAACGTAAAACATAAACCTTGAGAAGTTTATGCATTTATCATGTTTATGTGCTAAAGGTGAGGTGTTCGGTTTTTTCCATAGTGGTTTACCATGGCGTATCACAGTTTCCAACTGGAACCAATTAGCTGCCATGCCTGGAACAAGGACCGAACCCGTGAGTACAGCTGGGTCCTCCGTGGGATGGGGGAGAGCTGTTTTCTTTTAAAAAAGAAAGGACTAAGAGCCTGCTGTCTTTGAGTCCTTTTCCACTGCACAGGTACTGAACATTTAACACTAAAAAATCGGTACTTTTTTTGCATTGATTTCCGGTTCAGTACCAATGCTAGTAGTAAGGGCCAGCTGGGGTTTGGGGTGCGAACTGTAGACATGTTTACTTATGATTGGATATGCAAATAACCAATAACCGCCTCTGAAACGTCCATAGAATACAGCCACCATCTTGAAAAAGTGAAGTCATGAATAGAAATAGGAAATAAAATTCTGACAAACCCGCCAAGGAGCAATTTAAACAGCAAGGATGACAGTGATTCTGATGGGTTTAGAGAGTGCATGCAGCGCTCAGGCAGAAGTGGCGGGGGGGAACCTTAAACTGATTTTAATCTTGAAAAGGAACAATCATTGAAAGTGCAAAGATAGCTTGGTTTTGTTTCTTATGACAGGGTAAAAATGTTTTCGGAAAACTGAAATGTCCAGACAGTATAAAAAGACTGATCTCAACCCAGCAGACTCTCGCGGTCCTTGCACTGTGAGAATTGCATGTGCATAACTTGCGATGTTGATCTTAATATCGCACATCGTCCAGCCCTGTAATATACTACAGCCATTTCTGACTAGTTTCGGCATCGATGTGACCCCATACCATTATTGGTGCTGTTTTGAAGTATCAAAAGTGCAGCATCTGCTGGAAAAGCGCCCTTCGGTCAGCGTCTCCCTCACTGCACACAGGTGAAAACTGCATAAGTAGCGGCCCTGGCTGACGGCCCGACCCCCTCCTGCAGGCAGGAAGTTACTGTTTCACTGCATTTTCGCAGAACGTGCCTCTACGGTGCCGAGGTTTCATTCCTCTACAGGAAGTCTCACTCTTTAATTCTCTGCCTGAACGTGTTTCAGTTTGGCTTCTCAGGTGTGTCTGGGCCAGAGCGACATGCAGACTATACACCCCCGACTGTACACCCCCGACTGTACACCCCAGACCTGGCTGTCACGATGCTCATCTGTACTAGAGCCCAAACCGTTCCACAGTCACCCCCCACACCAGCTCTTCCTGCTTCCACACTCGCATTTTAATCATGGCTGCATTCCAGATTTCCAGACAGACAGTTCACACTACAGCGTATCCCTCTGAACCTAAACGCAGCACAAAGCCCCCCTTTGATGAGGCTGGGCCTGTTTCCCCAGGATGTCACAAACACGCAGAGACTCTCCGCATTATGATGAAGCACATAGGAGTAAACAGGGCCAAACATGTGAAGAGCATATATAACAGAAGCAGGTGCGAGCATGAAGCGAGACGAGCTCCCCACATCAGAATGCTCTGCCGCTGCTCAGGCTGATGACAGAAACAGCAGCAAATTCCGACCCGACTTCCTGCTTTACCATATATGGTGTGCCGTTTCTCATTGGCTGAGACCAAAGCCAGCCTGCACAATGAGACAGAGGCAGCTTGTGGCTTCAGTCGACCGCTGGCATGTGGCTCTCTGTCGGCCCTCGATGAAAGGCAGCGTTTGTTAAAGACGTTCATTTGCGGGGGTTGGACATTGGACATTTACACTTTTTCGCGACACGGAAGGCTTGCTGTGTGGTTTAACATGCCAAGTATACTCACACTCAGATGGTAGCTAAACATTTGCCAGCCTGTTTTCCTTTGTCTATTTCCTGGGCCCTTGGGCTCATGCAAGTCCTCATGGGTTGGCAACCTGTGCACACGCAGGCAAATAAATGTGTGGCAAAATGTTTTTATTGGTAGAAAAAAAAAATATGCAGGCTATGTTTTTAAATACAACTTCCGTGGTAAAAAAAAAAAAATTGCATTTAGATCAAACTGTCAGAATGCATTGTGGTGCTCAACCCTGGACAATCTAGTTTCCTAATCTTGTTTTCGGCGATTAGTGTTGATACTGCAACGTTTTAGAGGGCTGCAAATTCAGGATTGAAAACCTGAAGAAAGTTTTGTGAGAATCCCATTATGTGTAATAAATCTATCAGTAAGATAAATGATAATCCAAACTGATGATGTCACTGTACTGTGCCTTGTGTTTACTAGTAATAAGAACATAAGAAATATACAAACGAGAGGAGGCCATTCGGCCTATCAAGCTCGCTTGGGGAGAACTTAACTAATA
>JAODKE010000050.1:7258323-7286773 GCA_026779605.1 Mormyrus hasselquistii | reverse complement strand
GCTACACCACCCACCTTGGTGTCATCTGCAAATTTCACTAGTTTACTGTATATATTGGTGTCTATATCATTTATGTACACAAATTAACAAGCGAAGGTAGTGTCTTGTAAAAATCCTCATCTGATAAAATATTAACCTGGAAATTCAAAACTCTGTATGCTTCTTTAAGAAATCGCATTGTGCCCTAATGACCATGAGGTGCACATCTACAAGAAGGAAGGCTCTGGCTGGTCCAAGAGCCACGTGCTGAGGGAACACAATGGGCAGGTGACAGGTAAGCTGGCAGGCCATGAAACGGTAGGGGGGAGGGGGGCAGCCTCAGAGGCTATACCTGCTGCTACAACCATATCCCACACTTTCCTTAGGCATCGATTGGGCACCCGAGAGCAACCGCATCGTCACCTGTGGTACGGACCGTAATGCCTACGTGTGGACGCTGAAAGGCAACGTGTGGAAGCCCACACTGGTCATCCTGAGGATCAACCGCGCCGCCCGCTGCGTCCGCTGGTCGCCCAAGGAGAACAAGTTCGCTGTGGGCAGCGGTTCCCGCCTCATCTCCGTGTGCTACTTCGAGCAGGACAATGACTGGTGAGAGTTCGGCCCGAGGTGTCACTCGCTGTCCGGAGCCTCATTCAGGGACCGACAACCACTTCCCCACCAAAAAACCAGAAATCCCCTCCATCTTTTGCTGATGCTTAGAGCAAACCCTTGGCAAGGGGTCATAAGCTACTAAAAATGTATTAAAATTTGAAAGCAGAAAACGGAAATTGGGAAAAAAAATCCGAGGGGGATACCCCAGGCCGATGAAATCTACTGAGTGACCCCATGCGCCCCCCCCACCAAACAAAATGGGGGTTTTGAGTGTCTGGCACTGTTATTTCGGGGGTTATGGGCTGGAAACTCGCACAAGAATGCAAACCCTAGACCCACATTTCATGACGGTGTAAAACACTTACTCTTGGTATAAATTAAGTGACCCTCCCCATCACTGTTTCCTTATTAATGCCTTACAGTATTAATGCACAACCTTGCTGGAGGACTAACTGACGGTGCTGCAGTCGTTCCATAATCAAAGCGTGTCTAGTCAGTGTTAGCCCTTTACTTTGTGATTAGGCCGAGTCTCCAAACCTGGCATTTTTGGACAAGATGCCCAAATTACTCATTTTCTGATAAGCGACATGCAGTCCTTTTAGAACTCTGATTAAAATACGTTTTTCTAGGTGGGTTTGCAAGCACATCAAGAAGCCGATTCGCTCCACCATTCTAAGCCTGGACTGGCACCCCAACAACGTCCTACTGGCGGCAGGGTCATGTGACTTCAAATGCAGGTACCGGCGTCTTGACGGCACACCCGTCACCGTGCCTATGACTTGCGGACGTGCTGAAGGCCCCACTGTGTTTCAGGATTTTCTCAGCCTACATCAAAGAGCTTGAAGACAAGCCAGCCCCCACAGCCTGGGGCTCCAAGATGCCATTTGGCGAGGTCATGTTCGAATCCAGCGGGACCGCCGGCTGGGTCCACGGCGTCTGCTTTTCTGGCAGCGGCAACCGTGTGGCCTGGGCCAGCCATGACAGCACCGTAGCCGTGGCCGAGGGAGGGAAGAGCCCCGTGTGAGTGTGCAATGCATTATGGGAAATAAGGAGTACAGGCCCCTGCCGTGGGATACACTCAGTGTCATACTTAGTGTCATTGTTCAGGGGGTGGGGGGCTTGCCAATGCAAATCCCAGGGCTGGAAGACTGGTGATCGTTGGACCCCAAGTGCTCCAGGAGTGCTGCATGTTGGCTGACCCTGCACTGTGACCCCCAAACACATTCTCACCTGTATATGTGTCTCTCAGTCTCTTGGAAAGCAGCACCATTTATCCACTGGTATAGATACATGCACAGCATGTAGAATAGTGTGTGTTATTCTTGTGTTATTCTTTCTTATACCACGGCTTTGGCAAATACAATATTCTTATTGGTCCAGAGATGTCACATGGGTGTTGATTACTGATGTGTAACTGCCCAGGTAGTTCCGGCAGCCCAATAACAGTTCAATATTAATGCATTTGAATGTTTTATTAAGCATGTTAATGTAAACACCTATGTGACTTTTTGTCATAAATCAGCATTCTTATCAGCATAATTGTCCTTGGATTTCAAAACACAAGCGCCTCTGAAAAATTATCCAGAACTAGTTTATTTTATTATTAGTTTCTGCTCTTTACACAGTCGTGAGTTACATGTAACCGTGATTTGTATTATTTGGTAGCTACATGTTCCTGTTTGTTGTTCATCAGCAGTAGTTACGCTTTATAGTTCGGCCACCACGTTCCTGCCTCAGTCTTACCTTGGCTGTCTTCTGTCGTCCCCGTCAGCATCACCACCTTGAGCTCCGTCACCCTTCCCCTCCTGTGCGTGACATTCATTACGGAGAACAGTCTGGTGGCAGCGGTATGTGTCACCATTTCGGCTTCCATTTATGGGCATAGAAGTTAGTAGCAAGAATAATTTAAATCTGGCAATTTCGATTTTAACAATTTATTTACTTGAATCTATTTATTTACATTGAAATTTTACTACACAACCAGACTATCCAGCAATTAAAACATCGTATGAAGTATTTGTAATTCAGCTGTTTAGCACTTAGGTAATATTTGCGACTTAAAGTGAGTCTTCCCCAACATGCACAGGGCCATGACTGCTACCCAGCGCTGTTCGTCTACGACGCGGCCAAAGGGGCCCTGACCTTCGGCGGGAAGCTGGACGTGCCCAAGCAGAGCGCCCAGCGCGGCATGACGGCCAGGGAGCGCTTCCAGAACCTGGACAAGAAGGCCACCACGGAGAGCAAGGAGGCCGTGCTGGAGTCTCTGCACAAGAACAGCATCAGGCAAGGCGCCCGGCACACCTCAGCTCCTACAAGGGGCCCTTTATATCTATATAGGGGTATAAATAGCAACAAAAATCAATAATAAGATTTATATCTAGTGATTAGCTTATTTTTGTTCCTCGATCGATACTGGGTAAAAATAAATCCCACTTAAGGGGACACCAGCATAAGCATATGCAGGTGCCCTCTCCGCCATTTTCACTAACGACCACACTAACACGTGACCCGCAGCCAAATCTCCATCCTGGAGGGTGATAAGACCAAGTGCTCCAAGTTCTGCACCACCGGCATGGATGGAGGGATGGCCGTCTGGGACGTGAAGGTAGGGTACCCCTGTGCCTTGCGCTGTAAGCCAGACACGGGGGGGGAGTCGCTTACTGACACACCATCCGACTCTTGATTTCAGACGCTGGAATCTGCCATGAAAGACCTGAAGATCGTTTGATCGCTGTCTCCTTCGGTAAAACAAAAGACAAAGAAACAAAGAAACTTTGCTTGCAGGCTGCGCTAAATCCGCCGTTATACTTCACGAGCGGGTATATATAAGGATGTTCAAATGTAGCAAAACGGTGACAAGGATGTACTTTTACAGCTAAAGAATATTTTAGAAAACTTTGGGTTTTCAAGTCATTGACTTTATCTTTTTTAAGGACTGCAATGCTTGAATGTGATGCTTTTATGCTGGTCATACGCTGTTTTTTAAAAAAAATAAAGGATTTCTCAGCTTGTATAATGAATTTCAGCAGGTCTTGACTGTTTACTTTGACATTACTTCAGAGGAACATTATCCAAACTCATTTTCCAATTAAGGATATGGACATGACCTTTGGTTAGCTAAATTCACAGTCAATATTGTTATACCAATGTTATGGCGCATCAGGAACGTACACAAGATATACCTTCTGAAAACACCACAGGACATTTAAGTACATTGACTTTTTTTATTTACTCACACAGAATGTCAGTTTGAGGAACAATTCACATTTTATACAAAAAAAAATGCATTAGAAAACATCATGGTCTATCTTCAGCAGTCTGATTCTCAAACAGAAAAACCATTCTTTACAATGAGCTGTTAGTCTGCTATGTTTGGATTAACTGAACACATGAGAGCCAAACTGCCTCGTTCACCGACACGAATAACATCGTAGCCACAGTCCACTGCATGAATGGAGACTGAAACACAGTTTTATAAAGACCCTGACCTGTGTGACATTTGTCTACAGTGCACTGCACTCTTGGTTTTACTGTGAGAAAGTGAGGGAAAGAAAACTTGAATAATTTTAAACCACCAATCAGCATCTTCAGGGTTCAAACAAGGAAGATTTTGGACATGTAGGATAGCCAATAAAATTGCCACCACTACCCCTGAAGAAATCTTTCTGCCCTGATTGGTCAGGATCAGCTCGTCCCATACACTGAACCAGTCAGCTGGGACGAATTCAGACTGCAGGTTCTAACGTATCTGGAATACTTCTCCTATCAAACATGCCCCTATCAATTAATGTCATATAACCTGCAGCGAAACAAACCAGAACCAATGTCCAGAGAGGTTAAAAGGACTCAACTTCAGCATGGAACTTGTGCATTTTACCACGTAATCCAAAAAAAAAAAAAAAACAGGATTCAGATGAAAAGAAAAGCTAATCAGTCAACCTGTTGTGCTTTCGTAGTGTTTCCCTTACCGTGCAGCCTTATTGCTTAAAATTAAAAAATAAATAAGAGAAAGGAGTGACATTATGTCATTCCTTAATGCACAAAAGAAAACTTGGGATGAAATTTTTAAGAAGCCAGAGAAGAGAGGTCAGAGACTGAGAAGAAAGCCAACACTTCATCAAAACAGTTGCGTTGCGTGAAACACTGGTGCCAGATTCCATTAACCCACGTTGTTCGCCAAGCCGACTCCTCAATCCGGGGAGACTGTGGGCCGCTGAAGAGGCCGTGTGACGCCCCACGCTCCTCTCCATTACACAGGTCCATATTTACGATGCACAGGCTCAGGGCATAAATTCCCATCACATCAGCATGCCACACACAAGTATGTTTTTATAAGGAGAGGACAGCCCGCAGGGGGGTGATCTAACTATTAGGTGCGGAGTGGCCGTTACTGGAGCAACCTCAAGGGGGGGCTGCTTTCAGGCTCCCCTCCCCCCATGGGAAGCCTGTCAGAGCACCCTCAGCGGACGCCAGCCATATACGGGAGCAGAAGGGCGGCCTGCAGGAAGCGTCTGTACAGTCGGCATCAAAGCGAAAGGCGACTAGCGATTACATACTTGGCACGTGTGCATGCAAAGCCGGGAGAATTCATACACCCCACCAAGGAAACTACTGCTTAATTAAGACAGACCATACAGTTGTCTGGGTTTCAGAGCCACTGTAAGAAAACTGCTTTTTATATACGTTTATATATACATACAGTACATACACACAGTTTTGTCAGACTTACTGCTCTCAACCCCCTCACCACTTACAGGATTCAGGGGCAGCCTCAGCCAGTCGCCCTCACACCCCCACCCCGGGTGTCCCGTCCCCCCCACCGCGGCCCGAGCCGCTCAGTCCGTCTCCAGGATCATGGGTGGCTGCTCGTTGTCCTCGTCCAGGCGCAGGGCGTTCATGTCGTCCTCCAAACCAGCACCCCCCACGGCTCCTTGATCCTCCGGGTAACCTGGAAGAGCAGAGCAGAGCAGAATGGGCGTCTTCCTGTGGTGCCCCAGTGTGGACATTGAGGGTCGGCGCTTTGATATGCGGTACCTTTGGCCACGGCCGCGGTGTATCCCTGGGCCACCAACGGGCGATCGTAGGCTGTCGGTTCGAGGATTTCATTGGCTGGTTCCACGCTGCCATCCAACCTGAACAAGGGCGGTGTTTGAGCTCACTTACGAAAACACAACAAATGTCATGTAGCGGTTCTGTTCAACCTCATCACCTCGTATTGGGTACGACGGACTGGTGGATTGGTGGATGGAAGCTCTGTTCCTCCACTAGTCAATAATTCAACCAAATTTGAGCCCCACAATAAGCTGCATCAGGTTTGCTGGGGGTCAAATAATTGGTATGGAGTAGAGGTCGAGGAAAGGATAGAGGAGCAATGCACTGGGTGAGAAGGGCTTGGTGAGGGGGGGAGGTGTCCACAGCCGAAGGAGAAAGCCTCTCACCTGTGCTGCTTGGTTAGGGTACACTCCCCACCCTCCTGAGGGTCCAGGTTGTACATGTACAGGTAACCGTCAGCCGCTGCCACCAGCAGACGGGGGATCTTCTGGATTCTGAGATGAGAGAGGAGAACTTTGAGAGCTGGAACCGAACATTTTAACTTAACTTCTCACATCAGCCGCGAGGACAGGCACGAGTGGAGTGTATCCTGAAGTACGTGGTGACAGGCTTAGCCAGACTTCACGGCGCACAAGGTGATCCGGGAACAGACCAGCACCTGGGGCCGTGGGCAGGGAAGCTCATGTCGGAGTATTTATAGTGCTGGAGAGGAGTCAAAACACCCGACTCGGCTGTAGAAAGCAGTGACTGCAAAACAACATCTTGGGCAACAGGAGACACGTGGAACAGGCATTTATAACTACAGGTTTGAGGAAATATAGGGTCCGGTTACAGCACGCTCATTGAAAACAGAGTACGTGAGAACTTTATACAGCAAGAGAGAGGTTGGCGTACAGTACTGTGTGAAAGGCTGTCAGGAAAAAAAGCCTCAAGTTATCTGCGTAGCAGAAGAGTTTACGCAAGTCGGCGCAAAAAAAGTAAAACATTTCTTTGTTTCTCCAAAAAGTTACTGATATCTTGCTGCATGGATAGAACATTATTTCAGTTCCCAAACCTCTCTTCAGGGGCACCCTAGCCATTTCATGCATTCAGTAAATTTATCATGAGTTTGTTTAATTAATCAATTTAATTAATTAAATAACATAAGACACTGATTAGTCAATAAATACACGAGTATGTTGGATGGTTCCTGCCAAAACTGGGGCTACCAGAGCAAATGTTTTTATTTTTTTGCTAATCTAACACCCTACGACAGACATAAAATCACACTTTTACATCAACATGAAGGGAATTTAAGCAATATTTTGCATAGTACTGTATGTGTATATATGCACAAGAAAAACAGTGTGCAGACACATCTGTCTCAGTGACCTGTGAAATGGTCTGATTCTAAACCTGTGGTTGCGCCGTAATTCACAGTTAACTAAGAGAGTCACTCACATGGCAAGAGCACAGATGTTCTTGTGGCCCGAAAAGGGCAAGCGGACAGTGGCAAACGCTCTGCCCTGGCTGAACATCTCTGACATCTGGGCAGGAAGGTAACTGGTGGACGCCATCAGGGCCCGGCCAAAGTACCCGGTCCAGGTGGTGGGCTCCTCCTGCGGCCTGAGAAGAGACGTCTGGGTGAGGCAGGTCCCCCCCGGAGCCCCAATATGGGTACGGCTGCTAAGATCTGCTCCAGATTTTTAAGGTCCAAACTAGAACTACATTCTCTTGGACTATCTCGAATCAAGGCATTTCCACATGAACTCATATTTTCACATGCCGCACATAACTCTTTATAGCGCAGAACCAAAATAACTGCCTTTGTCAGATTTACAAGAAATACACAAAGCGAACCTCAGAGGAAAGAACAAGTCGCTGGAGAACATCTGGGAATGTTAAGGTGGAAAAAGAAGTAGGAATGTTCTTCCCGGTGCCTAAGATAATCTCGCCAAGCGCATATCTGAATGAAGGCCTTGGAGCTCACGCTCAGAGATCGCCGTGTTTTATTACAGCTACACATGCTGTTTTTAAATATCTAACATGGAGTTTCCAGCCACAGAGGACAATACAAACAAACCAGCTCCAGTGTACCTCTCCCTCAGAGTCTCCAGCTTGAAGATGTGCACAGTTTCCGTATTACTGGAGGCTGACAGAAACAGGCCCTCCATGCTGAAGGCCAGTGAGCAGATACTGACGCACCTGTTAGAAGAGAGCCACGGGTAACAGCGTTGCGAAGGTTTACAGCTGAGGCGGCCATCCTCCTTAGTAAGCATCACAGACCACATGCAGCAGGGCCAGCTATGCTACAAGTTCATATGTGATTACGAAGACACCTCCCCTACTCTGCATCTATCACCTCCCCCCCCCTTTGGTTATAGTTTGGCAAGTCTAACAATCGGCAAAGATAAACACACACACAGACTCTGACTCACAGATACACACAGACTCTGACTCACAGATACACACATACATAGCCCACCTCTTCATTCCCCTCCTGAACTCAAAAAGCTTCTGCCCTTCTGGAATGGAGAACACGCGGATCACCGTCCCCTGGAAAGACGGATCAGATGCTCAGTTCACCCAACACTTTAGCTTTACTTTATATAGAAATATACTGTATGCAGTTTCAAAGCACATCACTGAACGTCCCCTTCCTTTTTATTAAGACAGAACAAAAGCCCACCACTTAAGTACAAAGGAATTTATGTCAAGGCCAACACTGATACATATAACACTGTTAACGGATGATCTTTCACAGGGTTCTCAAATCAGCACGCACGCAAATTTCTCCATTACGAAACAAGCACCTTACTTAAAATCTGCTTTAAATAAAGTGCAGTGGAGTCAACAAGAAGGCCAGCGGAAACGGAGAGGTCAAGGTACCTTCTCGGAGGCGGTGGCCAGTTTGGTGCCGCTCGTGTCAAATGCCAGTGCCGCCAAGGGGCTGTCGTGCGCGGGGATCATGTTAGCCGCTCGCTAACAGGAGAAAGTGCCGGAGACGCGAGTTTAAAACCTCAAAAGCCAGAGACACAATGAGCCTGGTACTGCTCTGGCTACTCGTGTTACACGGGAGGCGTGACGCACCAAATTGATGGTGTCGAAAACCTGAACTTCTCCTATCGACGCGCTTCCAGGGTAAGCCAAATAGCAGTTATCGTTGCTAATGGAGAGGGCGCACAAGCCTGCGAAAGCAGAGCAGACATAGCCAGCTGAGGGACTGCAGAGTGACCAGCAGAAACTAAAAATCAAAACTGCTAGATTTTATTTTACCCTGAAGTTTTCTATGGTGAATGAAGATCTATTCCCATTATGACTCATTACAGTTCCCCTTAAAATGTATTAATCCCCAAGGGGAAATTCTCTCTCCCGAGACTAAGGAAGAGATGCACAAATCAAAGACGTTTGAAATGAGACATATATAGTTCAAATAACTCTACCCACCGCATTGCTATACAATACCTGATGGGTTAGGTGGGGTCTCTCGGATAGTGTGAAGTACTTTCATGTCTCTGATGTTGTGAATGTAGAGTGATTCCTCCAAACATACTATCAGCCTCTGACAAACATAAACGATAATAATCAGAAGTGGAAGAGGACCGAACACTTCACTCATCATATCAAAAATGATGGAACCCGCTACAAAGACCCGAGCTTATCGTTAGTCCGTAACGAGCACCGCCGTCGTCCAAGAAAATCAATTATAAGAGGAGGGGCTGCGGTGGAAGGTTCTGCTCACGGTGCAAAACGACTTAAGAGCTAGAGGGTGAAAGTGCTTTTGTTTACCTGCCTGTTGAGCTTCACGGCCAGGATAGTGTTGGAGTAGCTGTAGTTACAGATCTCGGTCCCTTTTTTAAAGTGACACACCTTAAGCTTCCGGGGAGCTTTAAGGCTAACGATAGCGACAAGACTGCTGGAGAACAATCTCTCCACGATGCAGACATCCTCAGTGTCAGCTGGTGAGAAAAAGAATGCACAAAAAAAGGAAGAGTCATCGCAGGCTTTACACGCAAAACAAACCTCGCAATAAATGTAGCCAGATACACTAACGATTACATTATACATTTTAAACAGTATATATACAGTGCAGTCGCAGATCCAAGTAGCAGTTTCAGTTCTCCTTAATTGCAAAAAACACTTGAGCCAATAAGAAGTCATTGAAAAACATTACAGCCAATTACAGATTAGTCAGTCATTATTCAAATTATATATATAAACCTCCATTTCACCATTGTGTGTTTCTTTGGTGAATTCTGTTCCTACTTCGTTGGCACTAATATTTATTAGACACTTACTACATTCATAAATTTGTTCTAACTTGTCAACCGAAGACAAAGAGAAGAACTTGTATCCAGATTTGGTGCCGACAGCTAAGGACCTGTGAGAGAAAGAAATGAGAAAATGATCCACCTTCAGTTCCATTTTGTGTTATTTTGCATGATTAACACAATTCATTTGCCAGATGACTTCCAACAAGCAACAACTGGCTTTGTGCATGACCTCACCGTCTATATATAATTCAACCTGTCCCCTAAACGCACACCTTGTGCATGTCTACAAAGCCACCCCCTCTTGGTGATCAGTCCCATTTCGCGACTTACGTTCTTCACGGCGGCTGCATCGCACAGACCTTCTCACATTAGCGTGGCAGTGGTGTGGCTTCATACCACAGCTGGTCACACATGGCCACCTGTGCGGCATTTTCGAGGTGACCTGCGCGACAAGTCCATGTGGCGCTTGCACGTGATCAGCTCCGTTATCCGTCCATCTGAGTCACTAACAGCATTTCTCCTCCTTTTTTTTACCGGACTGTTTACCCACACCCATCGACACGGCCTAGCCTGCATGCTGCATTGCCCGTGAAGTTACCTACACCAACAGGGCTCTGAATCTCCACAGATGACCAAAGAGATAGATCCAGGACACAATCCCTAATGCCGGACCCCCGTGTCATCTAATTCGGCGGCATGTAGTAAGTAAATAAGTTATTAACAGCCTGCTGGTGCTTGAAACGTGCCTGTCACACGGGCTGTCATGGGTGGGTCCCCCAGCACACGCAGCTGCTACCCCCACATGACCCGACCCGGGGACTAAAAAGGCTGTTTATACGGTCGAAAACGCACATCTTATTCACTTGACGTTTTTATTAATCTAAAAGTCCCCCGCACCCTCCCGGAAGTCGTTTACAGGTTTACAGGTAGCCCAACTAGGTAACCGAGACATCGTTAATAACGCTGGAGGTGTGCCGCAGTTGCCCACCAGAAACCACGCCCGTGGCGAACCTGTCTGTTCCGCGGCCTGTGGGATGCTGTCCCCCGGGTCCCCGACACGCCGACACCCCCTCCCCGCTCCTTACGTGTTGTCCTGATTGAAGTTGGCGAAGAGGAGCTGGCCGCAGCCAGCCTCCCCGCTCTGACTGGCCAGGTTCATCGGCTCAGCAGCATGCAGAGGCGCAGCGGCCGCGGGACACGCAGCATCCGGAGCGGGGGGCCCGGCCGTGGACGCTCAGCCTCTCACCGACGCTCCTTCTCTCCCTTCCTCCTGGCTGTTGTTGTTTTGCTCTTGCGGAGCCGTGCATGTACCATGCGCATGCGCGGCTATGGGCGTACGTGCATGCGCCCGAGCGCGCTTGAGTCGAATACGTGCATGACTCGTGAATTAAAGGGGAAGTGAAAGGACCGTCTGCTTTTTCTGTTTGCTTTACAGCCATTCTTTTCTGCTGATACTGATCTATGCATTTACTCGATACATGAAAAATAAAAACATGGAAATATGATATTACTGTAAATATGCTGGGTCATCGATTCATTTTGATAGCCAATTAATGAGAAGGAACTTACGGTTTAATATGGACCATGAAAGTCCATGAAATTGGAGTTTTTTTTTTCTTTATTTGGCTC
Organism: Mormyrus hasselquistii; assembly: GCA_026779605.1. NCBI lineage: Eukaryota > Metazoa > Chordata > Actinopteri > Osteoglossiformes > Mormyridae > Mormyrus > Mormyrus hasselquistii. The sequence goes on along the minus strand of JAODKE010000050.1, from coordinate 7,275,248 downwards.
AGGCGGACCAGCTTCTGGTGCGAAGAAAAATAAATTGTAAGGTAATTTATTAAAATCTGAGATGGGTTGGCACTCCATTCTGGGTTGCTCCTTGTCTCTGCAGACTGCAACTTTGTCAAAAGGCTCCGGACCCCCACAACATTGTAAAGAACAAATGAATTTAATTTTTTTTTACATGGCTCATTTCGGATCTTCCACTTTATACGTACTCTACTGTTCAAAATTTAGGGTCACAGAAATTTCTTTGTTTTCCATGAAGACGTACATAAACGGTGATATAGCTAAATAGGAAAAATAGCCATTGACAAAGTTAGGAAAAAAAACCATTTTTTAAAATTAAAATAATTGCATTCTTCAAACTTTGCTTTCGCCAAACAGTCTTCCATCTGCAGCAATTCCAGCCTTGCAGACCTTGGGCGTTCTAGATGTGAGTTTGTTGAGGTAATCTGACGAGATTTCTTCCTGAAGCATCTCCTGCAAGCTGGATTAGCTTGATGGGCACTTCTTATACATACCATTCGGTGAAGCTGCTCCCATAACAGCTCAATAGAGCTGAGATCCGGTGACTATGTTGGCTATTCCATTATACACAGAATACCAGCTGACTGCTTCTTCCCTAAATAGTTTGGAGCCATTTTTGGGTCATTGTACTGTTGTAGGACAAAACGTTCTCCAAATAAACACAGGGTGTGGCATGGCATTGCAAAATGGAGTGATAGCCTTCCTTCTTAAAGATCCCTTTTAGCCTGTACAAATCTCCCAGTTTACCATCAAGCAGCCCCAGACCATCACATTACATCCACCATGTTTGACAGACGTCATCAAGCACTCCTCCAGCATCTAATTTGATCTGCATCTCACAAACATTCTTCTTTGTGATCCAAACACCTCAAACTTAGATTCATCTATACGTTGCACTTTTTTCCAATCTTCCTTTGTGTTCATTTGCCCATCTCAGTTTTTTTTCTTTGTAATTCTGCCTAGAAGGCCAGCATCCTGGAGTTGCCTCTTCACCATAGAGACTGGTGTTTTGCAGGTATTATTTAATGAAGTTGCTGGTTGAAGACCTATGAGGTGCTTGTTCTCTAACTACACGCTCTAATATATTTCCCCTCTCGCTCAGCTGTGCATCAGGGCCTCCCTCTCCTCTTGCTGTGAAGAGAGAAGTACAAGATCATCAGATTTCTGGCAATTTCTCCCATGGAATCGGCTTCATTTCAGACGGACAAGTATCTGACCATTTTGAGCTTGTGATCGAATCCACAAATACTGATACTGCCGATACTCCACTAGTCCAAAGAGGCCAGTTTTATTGCTTCTTTGATAATAACAATTTTCATGTGTGCTAACATAATTAAAAAAGGGTTTTCTACTGATCAATTAACCTTTTAAAATGATGAACTTGCATCAGCAAACACAACATTCCACTGGAACGCGGGACTAAATGTTGCTGATAAGGGGCCTCTGCACACGCATGTAGATATTCCATTTAAAAACTGTTTCCAGCTATGATAGTCGTTTACAACATTATAATGTTTACACAGTATTTATGATCACTCTGATGATATTTTAATTGATTGTACTTACATCACTGCCACATGAACCCAGGACACATAAAGTAAGCTGTGGTTCTTCCCGGCCCCCCAGAGCCCCCCCTGAGAAATAAAATAATTATTCTAAAACCATTACTTTTATATATACAGAAAAATTTTATCTAAAGATAATCTTTATCCTGCCCCCCCTCCCCCCCCCCACCAAACAAATTGAATAAGGGGGACTTGAGGCGGTAGTGGTGGTGTTGGGCGGGTGAGTTTCCATATTTCCTCAGGGTATCTGTGGAATAGGGCTGACCATATCGTACAGTTTCAATTTTGGACATATTCTAGCTTTTGACTTGCCTTATATTTCACAATCCTGCAAAGCTCCACCCAATTTTACTCCTTACTCAGCTGCAATCAGCCCATCTGATGCCCCCCGCCCCAGCATATAAAGGTCAGTGCCCCACATACTCCTTACACTGGTGGGTTGCCAGGTCATGCCTCCTCAGAAGATCCCTCTATCCGGCCATTGTTGCCTAATGGGTTGGCTGCACTGCTGAAAATCATTTAAAAATTCACCTTGCTAATATTATGTAAATAACAGCCAACAAAGCTGTTCAAAATATTTGTTTTGTCAAGATCAATGGTAAGATGACAGTGTATATATGTATCTTACAGTAACTACATGATCAGCCGTAACATTAAAACCACCTGCCTAATATAGTGTAGGTCACCCTCTTGCTGCCGAAACAGCTCTGACCCTTCAAGCCATGAACTCCATTGGCACCAAGGTGTTAGCAGCAGGTTGTTTAAGTCCTGTAAGTTGTGGTGGGGGGGGCTCCGTGGAACAGACTTGCTTGTCCAGCACATCTCACAGATGCTGCATCGAGTTGAGATCTGACAAATTTACAGTCCGAGCCTTGAACTCCTGTTCATGTTCATTCCTGAACAATTTCTGCAGTGTGGCATGGTACATTATCCTGCTGCAAGAAGCCACTGCCATCCCAGAATACCGTTGCCAAGAAGGGGAGCACGTGGTCTACAATTATGTTTAGGTAGGTGGATTGTGCCAAAGTACTATCCAGATGGATGCCGGGACCCAGAACGTTGAAGATGCTGTGGTGCCCACAGCATCACACTGCCTCTGCCAGCTTGCCGCCTTCCCATAGTGCATCCTGGTGCCATCTTTTCCCCCCTGTGAATGATGTACATGCAGCCTGCCGTCCATGTGATGTACCAGAAAACATGACTCATCAAACCAGGCCACCTTCTCCCATTTCTCCATGGTCCAGTTCTGATGCTCACGTGCCCATTGTAGGCGCCTTCAGCAGTGGACAGGGGTGAGCATGGGCGCTCTGACCGGTCTGCAGCTACACAGCCCAATACACAATAAGCTGTGATGCTCTGTGTGTTCTGACACCTTTCCATCACAGCCTGCATTAACTTTTCAGCAGTTTGTGCTACAGCAGCTCTCCTGTAGGGCCAGGCCAGACAGGCTACCCTTCACTCCCCACAAGCATCAATGAGCCTTGGGCACCCATGACTACCTCGCTGGTTCACCAATTGGGCTTCCTTGGGGCCCTTTTGGTAGGTACTGACCGCTGCACACCGGGACCACCCCACAAGACCTGCTGGTTTGGAGATGCTCGGATCCAGTCATCCAGCCGCCACAATTTGGCCCAGCCATTGGTTTTAATGTTATGGCCGACAGCTGTACGTTAACCCGCCTCAGTGCTTCCTCTGTTTCAGTCACGTTAAACAATTTTGTCAGAAATTAAAGCACTCAATGTTAAATCAGACGAGCCTGAAATATTTACAACACTGAGATCACATATTCATCAATATGCATCTACATTTAAGTTAATTGAGCAAGCAGTTGGTTAAATATTTGCTCAATCATGCATAGGAATACTTAAGTCACAACACTTTCAATCACACCTTCATCTAGATCCCAGAAAATGACATTTAAAAACATAAATTATATCAGGATATATTCAACAGAAAATGTTTTCTTAGTGTTGGATGGATGGATGGATAAATTCTCTGATGTTGGACTCAAATGGGCGATTGGATACATACTGTAGAAAAACCTCCCCACCTTCACTTCATGTATTACTGTTAAGTCTATTTTTAAATGATGACATCATTATTCCAATAATAAGCTGCAATATCGAGCAAGTTATTATTATTTTTTTATTTTCAGATGTTTGTATTTGTTTCTTTGGTATGTTTTTACTGTTTATGATAGATATATAATCCTAAATGATCCTGGATTCCCCCGTCAGCACTGACTCATACAAAACTCTACTTATTTAATGAGAAAGGAAACTATTGTTTTATTTTTCGTAGAATATAATTGATTATAACCAATAGCACGAGCTGTCTTTAGTAAGAATGATCATTTTTACTAGTAAGAATTCTATTTTTAGTAGTTATAATTCATATTTCCACTCTATAATTCAGTTTTTATAAGTCATATATTCCCATTGATGAAACAATTAATTATATAACAATAATTTTTAATAGTGAAAACTGAATTTAGGATATGTGAGGCCAAAATACAATGGAACTCAATGGGAATATATGACTAGTAAAACTCGAATTACAAAGCTCTATAATATGAATTCTTAATAGTAAAAATACAATTCTTTCTTACTAGTAAAAATGAGTCTTACTATTAAGAATTGCATTGTAGACATCTTAAATTAATATTCTTACTAGTAAAAGTTGAATTTTTACTAGTAAGTATTAAGTTATGATGAGTTTGATGAGCCTTACCTCAATAAAAGACAATTTGGGTTACCATACAATATGACTTTAATTCTTGCACCACGACAATTTCGCACTGTTGCACGTTTTGGGTATCGCTAAGAGCTAATTAAGTGTAACACAAAAGAACGACATGATCTAGTTCATACATTTTCTTAGATAATGTCGATTTTCTCACATTTCCAATGCAAACGTTCACTATTGATTTTGGTGATTATTCCAACAGCTTTCACCTTAATACCTTAATGTGATTATACGATACTTTCGCACTCCTCCGTATGATAACTCCAAACAATAAATACAATTAATACGATCATGACATTATTATTAGGTCTTCCACTATCGCAGGAATTGGCCAGTATGTATGGTTAATACACACAGAGAAAGCTTTCGGAATGTTAAGCTAAACGTAGTTATTTCCAGTGTTCATCTGGAGACACTAGCGGTTTTAATTGTAACACGGTCCCAAATCGAAAGCGGAACCCGTCTTGAGCAATTCCTCTTTTGACCGAAATCCAGCGCTTTAAAAAATGAGGTTTTTGTCCCTTTTTCTTAAGAATGCAAAGAACTGTCTCAAATCAATAGTTCCCTTTGTATCGATTCAGATCCGTAGATTATTTTAACTGTTTCAACATTTCAGGTCTTTTCACAGTATCTCTGCGAGGACATATTTTTTGTTCAAAAATGAAGGCCTATATAAAATTGCCGCGAATATTACTTAAAACCGCTATATGTCTGCTTACTTTGCACATCGAAGTGTTCGTATTAATCTACAAACAGTGGCGTGCGTGGATAGATGATGGTGTGGTAAAGTTTTGTCAGCCCAAAAGCTTTCCCCTGAAGACCCTTTAACTTCTGTCTTTGGGAGGGGATTTGTGGCGGCATTGTCTTTGCCTCTTCGAGATCGTTCAAATACACTATGCTCTGCTTGGAATTATAGATTCGTCAATATTTCGTCTTTTTACGGTACCCGAGCCGGAAGTTTCAGTAACCTATTAGTATTGGTGAAAAGAGTAACTTGCTGCTTCTGTAGTGTTCAAAGTGATCGTAGGAACACGCTGACTCTGTTGAAATGTTTCAGGATTTTAAGAAGACTAGATATGGAAGGTAAAGTGAATATTTTTATATGAATATCTTTTGTCAATATCTTATGTCTTTACTATTTGAAATATATGTTTCAAAGTTTCGCGCTCATGTTACACAAGTTTGGTCGTTAAAATATAAATGCATTTATAAACCACCGACGGCTACTGTTTGAGAAAGTAATCAAGCAATAGATCAAAATTGGTATACTCGAGGCCACAAAGTATGAAATGTTTACTTTGATTAGCTCATGAATATCGAAAATAAAAAAAAAAAAAATCATTCGTTGCCTTTTTAAAGTTGCGACAGGTTATTCTTTTGTCGTTCTTCTGTGTCCATCCAAAGCATCATTATACTAACGCAATACTGAATTAACATCATCGGTGAAAAGGATAAGTTAAAATACATTAACCAGAACTACAGCTACACGTGCGTCCGGGAAGATGAACATAGCAGACGCTATAAGGACATTCTGGTAAATTACAGCAAAAATGTGCGAAACCTATTTCAGAAAACCCGTAACGTTGTTGACCACCAAAACTGCCCGAGTTAAATCCATATAGTACCCTATAAATCAATAATGCAACAATACAAGGGGGGGGGGGGGGTCACAAACAATACTGTAATAAATAAAAAGAAACTGGAAGGTTTTTATTCATTCTGACAGCTATGTGTATATCAACATCATTTGCAACGGAAACTTCGGTTAATTGACTAAAAAAATGCCAGATAACTACAAACGTTTTCTCTGGATTCGGATTCGTAAGGGTTCAGCTGTGTTACGTGGGCGGATAAAAGGTTACTGCAGGCCTATTAAATAATTATGTTTGTGGTGGTGGTGGTGAAAGATGCACTACCTGAGTGACCTCTCTGGGAAAATTCATGCGGCACCCGCGCCCCCTTAGCTGTCAATATAAGTCGGGAGGGGCGGGAGGTGGCATTTGGCGCCCGCGGTTTGCTAAGTCGGCGCTCCCTCAGTACATGCTGATTTGAGCTGATCTCGCCTTTGCTAGGATCCGATGATCGGGTAAAGGCGCTATATCATTTTGTGGTTCTGTCAATGGCCAAAGCAAACTGACACTTTATCAACTTAAAGTAAAGGGAGTTATATTTGAATTGCTCTTAAATGGATGGAGGCATGAGCGTAAATTATGGGTGGCTGGGGGGAGTTTGTAACCCCCCCCCCCCCCTAATAATAAAATCCCCCTGGACCCCTTTAAATGGGTGGACACCTGAACTCCCGCCCAATGCTTAACCCAAGGTAATGCCCTTGGACGGAGGTACAAGAAACATAAGCTTGGCTACATAGCCTATAAGTCAACAGTCATTAACTGAGTCGTTTATATAGCGTAATAATGACACATGGTTTACATTTCAGCTTGCATCTGTTAATGTCACATACAGTGTAATAACTCTTTGGGGCGCAATGGCTCAGACTTACTCCGTGACGTTTATGATGTTGCGGTAATTTGACAGCCTTAAAAAATCCGGTTAACATATCAGGTTTTACGACGGCTTTTGATTTGCGATTCAGATGATAATTTATTTAATACCTCAATCGCAAATTGTCATAGGCTGCAGTCCATCCAGTGACCCGGACAAGGGTAAGTGGATGGATAAGATGGATGGAAGAATGGATAAATGCATTATTTCTCCTCCGGTGTCATTTTCCCAGTGCTCTGTACTCTGTGCTGTTGTAAGAATTTAAAAGCCTTAAAAAACGATGTATGCAAAAATGTCAGGCCTGTTTACTTTCCTTCAAGGCTGTGCTGTATATTGTTTAGATTTAGGATTAATACTATTAATCCTGAGTATGAGTACTGTATTGTTCTTTTACTGTCCGCTACATAACAGGGGTGAGCAGTGGGATGTGGAATTACCAAAGTGCAATATTAGGATACAGAGCCATGAGCTACTCATCACTTACTTACCAGTTACTTCCTTCCTACTCGTCTGTGAGCCGTAATCTGCATTGCTGCCATTGACCACTGCTGAGGTGAGCGAGCCACTTAATTAAAGAAAATAAGGTTAGGTATTAACAGGTGGAAGTATGTTCCTGGTTCTTTAAAACCTTTGAAAACTGGATTTTAGCTGCCAGAATCTCTTTTGGTATGCCTCCCTCTGTCCAGAATTTAGTAGATATTTCTTTTTTTATGTCTACTATTGTGAAAATCATGAGATGTTAATATAATGCGATATGGTATTTGTGGACACGTGCTGGCTGTTGGTAAAGATTATTCAAGCAAAACAATGGCCTAAAGAAATATCGTTAGCTGGAAGGAGGGGGAAAAAGCCCTCTCTTAGTGAAAATGGAACAGAAAGGGACTGCACCGGGTCGGACGTGATTTCCCTCCAGACAAGCGAGGCTTTATGTTTCCGTAACCAAAGAGGCGCGGGCTCTCCGTCTGACAATAGGGTGAGAATGTGCCCGCAGTCCCGGCCAGGAGCCCGGTCCCTGTTCGCTCCACCCGACCGCCCTGGGCACTCTCTCTGAGACGCGGGCGACGGCACAAATGGGCCATTCACATCCGTCCCCCTCCGCTTCCTCCGTTTGCCTTCAGCCTTGATGAAAATGAAGAACATGTTGTACTCATTAATGCTTCCGTTGTATCAGGTAATTTGCACTAATTAACAGCACATTGGATATTCTCATCTAATATTCGTTAATAGTCACTTCTTCGTAATTGTGTTTGTTTACGATTATGTCCACAGAGAATTCAGATTGCCAAGCATTTCAGTGATTCATTTTACAAATCAGGCAATAATATCTATAATTAGTTTTTTTATTTTATGAATTAACAATTTTGCACCGTAATTAGCAAATTCTTCTAAATGAAGCACGTCTGGAAATTTTTATAATATGAAGATGGCTACTTGATGCTTTTTCTGCGGGTCTTTGGATGTTACCGTTTAATAGTTGATCCCCTGTGTGTACCGACAGATCTTTCCAAATCCCGTGTACAGGTTTCTGATTGGATGCACACCACCGTGGGAGTGGTCTTGTTCTGGAGGGGCTTGTTCTTGTGAAGATGGGATGGCAGCTGCTCTGCCTGAATGATCACATCCTCTGGTAGACCTGATGCAGACGCTCGATGCCTGTCACTCGTGATTAGCCAACTCGATCAGGTGGAGGGCTGCGAGGTGATGATGCATATCGAGTGCTGTCGTCAGCACTGCCTACCCCTACCGAGCGGAAAATGCTGGAATAAGAGGGGCCATTATGCCCTCTGCATTAGTCTTTCATCTGCAGCAGTCAGAAGAACATAACTGCAGTCACATTATTTATTACGCAGGCGTATGTTTGGTGCCTGTCCGGGGGTGATAGTGCATTGAGTATATAAATAAAACTAACCGAAGACATGGATAGCGTAAAGCAGGTTTCCTACAAATTTTAACATGAAGTCCAGGTAATTGAGCTGTTAGCCTCCTCAATACTCAACAGAGTACGATAATAAATTATGGAAACACTTTACTTGAGGGATAATACACGACTATACTCTGAATTAATCACAAGCTAACTCTTACTTAATATATTAGTTAACCACAAACTATATTTGTTCATGATCTATACTTCAGTAGTACCTAGTTACAAATAACTTACTAGCTGTATCGTAAAGTATGACCCAGCCGGTGTCAGAGAAACTGTGTGATTAGGTTCATCTTCTGACATTCTGCACTCCGGAAATCAATGGCACTAGGTGACAATAGTGACAGCTGGTGCCAGGCACTTAGTAACGCAGTAAGCTCCTGAACCGGAACTGATTATTATACTTTATTTGGAAAGCATAGCTTGTCGCACTTTATTAGACAATAAAATGACATCCTGATGCTAAGTGTTTAGTGCTTAGGTTTTGCTGTTTAATTGTTGGGTTTTTTTAAAATGAGGTATTCACATTTTTTTTTATTAGGTTATTCAACAATTAGTTGAAAATTAGAAAAAAAAAATGGCAGATTATTTGATACCAAATTAATCGTTAGGTACAGTCCTAGATTTTATTTACATCCCACTGTGCCTGTGGGGCAGGTTTTTTGCCAGCTAACTGAAGCTTGTGTGTGCACAGTCAAAAACAATCATAAGTGCTACGTCATGTAAATTGGTGGTTATAGTGCAAATGAGAAATTAATAGAATATACACCAGAAAGGAAATGATATTTATGAGTTGAAATAATTAGTGATACTGAAATGAACTGAATGAAGTATGTGTATTTGTTTATTATACATGCGGTTAAAAGGTTTCTAAAAACTTCTAAGTGGAAATATTTCTCTAAAGTGCAGCTGGAACCATTTAAATGTCACCTGCAGGATGGAGACGTTTGCGTGTCTGAATCTGCAGCAAAACTAAACTGTCCGCCTAAACGTATGAACAGGCAGTCCTGCGGTATGAGTAAATTTGCCGATCTACATGTATCTTGGAAAGAGCTTCTGCAGAGCCGTCCGCAGAGATTTTGAACCACTGCTGGGAAACGGGACCAACAAAGAACCGGGCTAAATGCGAGATGCTAATCGTCGCTAACGTTTTCTAACGCAACAGAAATCATAACACGCCAAGTAATTCCAAGTTGATGATGTCATGTGACCTGTCAGCTGCCCAGCACCCTCACCCGCATTAGGTGATGATTGCAACAGCGCAAAGAAAATGGAAAATAGGGGCTTGGGTTACACCAATGTTCCCGGAGATGCTTATGAGAACATTTACACCATCACAGCTAAAAATCCAAAAATCGTTATGGTTTTATAAAGTCATTGAAGTGTATCTCTGAAATCCTGGATTAACATCTATCGCGTGCCCTTGGGTGCAAAATCTCCATAAAGGGAGATTACATGATGCATTATGCAGGCACAATATTCCAAGAGACTTTCCAAGCCAGAGATGAGTTGCTCTGCCCACCAGCTCTAAGAGTCTCAAATAATGATCATACGCGCTTTGCAGTGCCGTGTTACGTGTAGAGTGGTCTTCTACACTCATCCCCCTCAGGGGCAGCGGTGATGCTCGCCTAGGGGCCACATGGGCTTTGACATACACTGTTGTTTTGCCCTCAGGTCATGTTTACTCCTTATCAGATATAGTGGGAGAAAATATGTAAACGGAATTAGGAAGCGAAGCGAAGGGTGTTGTCATTTTAGAGACGCAGTTACGTAACGCAATAATAAATGATGGTGTAGCTATAGGATTTATTCACAGAGCAGATTAGACATCAGCACAGCTTCTTGTGTTTTCATTATGTATTTTCATCGTGTTTTTTTTTTCAGATTCATGAATGGCCGAGTGCCGCCCCACAAACGGTACCAACCCACGGATTATGAGCATGCGGCCAACTGTGCCACTCACGCGGTAGGTGGGACCCAAGGACTGTGACCACACGCAAAATGCATAGGTACCGCAGAACAACAGGTAGTGGGGGGTGAGGAGGTCAAGGGGGGGCTGCCGTGGAGGGATGGCGTGCAGGTGATTGGCGTAGATGTGTCACTACAAAGATCCTACATGTGTCTTAGTCTTGCTGATTTGCCTGTCAAGAACAAACTTGGGACGCAGTGAATCATGGGATTGTTCTGTTTAGTAAGGATTCACCTGATGTATCCTTGATATTTGGGGCAGGACAGTAATGACATCTGTGTTTTTTTTTACACCGTCCTCAGTACTGCTATTCTTAGTACTGGAATTTGTCTGACAATGGAAGATGACGCTAAATACATATGCGAGGATACAAGTACAGTGAAGTACACACATCATTAATCATACGTAGACACCCGTCTGCAGTTCTCTCAGAAGAGACGGATTGGAGACCCTTGCCCCAGCGCAGGGATGCCTTTGCTGAATGTGGGAGGACAGCTTGAGTCCTCCTGTCTGGCCAGATGTCATGGTTTTGCCTGTGGGAGACGCTGGGTAGCTCGACAGAGAGGTGTGGGCGGCAGTTTGGAGTGATGCTCGGGGAGAGTGCAGTACACTGCTCAGGTTCCCACAGGTTCAGGCAGCTACATGTAAAGTTCATATACAGTTTAGGTTAACGCTTAGTCTCCTCCCCCGTCCCGTTTTTATGCAGCTCTGGATCCTTCCCAGCATCCTCGGCAGCTCCCTCTTGCACTTCCTCTCTGACAACCAATGGGAGGCAGTTACCGCGTGGATCTACGGCCTGGGGCTGTCGGGCCTCTTCACCGTGTCCACCGTGTTCCACACCTTCTCCTGGAAGATGAGTCACTTCCGGTAGGTGCCCTGCAGGCGTGGAAGGTCCGCCCACCGCAGCACCACGCCTGCCAAGCCTCGCTCCCACGTCACACCGCCAGTGCCTTAAATCTGACGCATTGCGTGACCTTAGTTTCTCTTCCTGTGAGTATCTGGGATTCACCCCGGTGCGCCCTTACTCGCCCCGGCAGACGCCCAGACCCAAATGTGTCGTGATTTGCCATGCGAAGGCCCACTCAGCCACTTCCTAGCAGCTGTCCGTATAGACAGAGCATCGCGATGCACTTAAGTTGCAGCCATTCCTGAGCTGGGCAGAGCGGCACATTGGCGGTTTAGCCAGGATAAGCGCCCGTGTGCCTCCCTGCTGCTGGGCGGATGTTTACTGTTTGGTAAACATTTTTAAAGTGGAGCCTAGTGAGGCCACGTGAGTGAACTTCTGGAAAGTTCTGCTGGACAGTAGAAGTAATCCAGAATATTGGCTTGCATGTCCATTCTTATCCCACATAAGAGTTTTTGGATACTATGTAAAATCTCTTGCAATCCCAGAGGATTGTGGGTATCTCTTTCCATCCAACTTTATTGGCATTGAGGGTAACCGCTCCCCACAGATGGCAAACATGGCATTAACCTGCTCATACAAAGGCGTGTCCTCCGTTGTCGGGCTGCTCCTGTGAACATCACAGTCTCAGTAAACCGTTCAGTGCTGCCCGCTAAGTGGGCGGAGCCTCCCGAAACAGATGCCCCCGTTGCCGACTCCCTGGATGAAACGGGGGATTGTGCTGAGAGGCTGACTGGCATCAAATGGTTTGTGTTTTTAAATGGGGCAAAAAGTTCACGGATTGGAAACAAACTCACTTTATACTGATGAATTAAATGATGGCTGCTGGTTGTACAGTATTATTCCTCATGCGTTGGATAGGAACTTACGGGGATGTTAATGTTTCATTTACGCTTCTGAAAAACCCCTTAAGCTGTAACGGTGCTGCATTTGAGAGGCAGAAAAGCTCTCTGGAGTTTCTGAATCTGAATCAACGCGACTGCAGCCCCAACAGGGGACATAAAGCCATGCACACACACACACACACACACACACACACACACACAGTGGCAGGGTTTTGTGATGTAAAAAATGAGACCACAGTGAATCATTTCAAAACCTTTCCCACCTTTAATGTAACCTATAACCTGTACAATTCAACTGAAAAACAAACAATCTGTTAGGGGGGAAAATATAAATAATAAAATTGTACAATAAGCTGGTTACATAAGTGCGCACACCTGTAAACTAATACTAGCAACACTGAAGGAGATGCAGGAATTTCTGACATGTACTGATTGTGTATTATAACAATCTGCCGTATTCTCCGTAAGGATCGCAAGACGGAAGCCTATTCACACAAAGAAAAACATGCACAGAAACTGCACTGTGCTTCACCAGAAGAACATCATACCCACGGTGAAGCATGGTGGCGTCAGCGTCATACTTTGGGTGTTTTTCTTGAACTGCCGGAACTGGGGCTTTAGTCAAGGTGGAGGGAATTGTGAACAGTTCCAAATACCAATAAATTGTGACCCAAAAACCTTCAGGTGTCTGCTAGAAAGCTGAAGATGAAGAGGAATTCACCTTTCAGCACGACAATGACCCCAAGCATACATCCGAATCAACAAAAGACTGGCGTCACCAGAAGAAAATTGTGAAGAAGGTTTGTAATGTCCCAACCAGAGCCCAGACCTAAATCCAACTGAAAGTCTGTGAGGAGACCTGAAGAGGGCTGTGCACAAGAGATACCATCTGACAGATTTGGAGCCACTTTGCAAGGAAGAGTGGGCAAATATTGCCAAGTCAAGATGCGGCATGCTGAAGGACTCCTACCCAGAAAGACTGAATGCTGTAATTAAATCAAATGGTGCTTCAACAAAGTATTAAGGGTGTTCACACTTACAGTATGCAACCAGCTCATTGTACATTTCTTATTTTTTGTATTTTTCCCGCTAACAAATTTGTTTGTCTTTCAGTTGAAATGTACAGGCTATAGGTGACATTAAAGGCGGGTAAAGTTTTTAAATGATTTATCGTGGTGTGATTTTTTTACATCACAAAAACCTGGCATTCTAAAAGGGGTGTGTACCTTTGATATTCTTTGTATGTACCACAGTGCTTCTCTGCTTTTCGCCATAGTAACGCACACGGCTGCATGGTGACAGCTAGCAGGTCCGTCTCTCTTCAGGCAGATGTGCCGTAACCCTCCTTTACTGATGCATGCTCCTCTCCGTGCGGAGTAGCCGGCCTGGCCGGCGCCTGAACCGCAAACCTCCCGATGCCATGCTCTTAAACAGTTTGCTCGCCCCTCCGATGGTAGCAGTGACTCGCCCGGACTTGCTGCTTCACATTTTATTTCTCCTACCTTCCGCTGAACCTGCCCCCAGATCCCAAACTGTTCTGACACGCCGGCGAAGCTGATGCATGCTGGGAAATAAAATATCCAGTGACAAGGTTTACGTGAGTTATTTGATACGTCATGCCCGCTTAAGGCTCGGCAGAATTCTGCAGGTTCTAAAAATGTTTTGTTGGCTTCGTGGCGTCAGCTTGCCGTTCACACACAGAGGTCGGGGGGGCATATCCCCCTGCAGGGAGAGGTTTTGGGTCTGAGCCCACCCCCTTTTTTGTGACAGGACTGTGGAGCACTGCCTGCACATGTGCGACCGGATGGTGATCTACTTCTTCATCGCAGCTTCCTACGCCCCCTGGTGAGTCGCGGCCGTAAATGCGCCCTGACCTGACAGCACAGGCTTCAGGATGCCCCAAGCTGTCTGCATTTCTGCCCTCTTTTATGTCCAAATGATTTTCCGTTCAAATTTCCCTTCTGCTTCATCTCCCCCATTATCGCTTACTGCCCCCCACTGAGCGTGAAGCAGAATACATAAGGGACTCCCAGGTTTTTCCAAAACAAAAAATAACTAATGCAAACCCTTGACATCTAGGAAAATAAAAATATGGAACATTTTAATACATGCGTTACTCGTGGGGCTTAAAATGGGTGCTGACACACTAAATCAGCACCTCCATGTCTTTACCTTCTAGCCATCTGGAGTCCAGGTCCTTGGTATAGAATGGTGCTGCTTTATACCTACCGCTTCATCTCATCACGACCATGGTGGCGAAGCTCAGATAATCACACACACAATCACACATTACAGTGCACGTGTACCGAAGACGAGGAGAAGGGAGGGAGGGGGAAATGTGAGGCAGGGGTCACCTTGGATGCTACGGCAGTCCATGGCGGGGCGCACACTCGCACACTAAGGGTAATTTAAAGACACCAATTAGCCTGATCGCAGGCTTTTGTTGGTGCAGCAGGAGGCCAGAGCAGCCGAAGGGGGCCCGCGGCTGCACGGGGAGAACATGCACCCTTCACACACACATAGGCGGTCATGCTGTGTGGATATGTAAACTGCCCTTTGGTGGTTCCCATGGCAACACGCCTGTGATGGGCTTGGGCCACTGCGCCAAATGCTTACCGTAAGGCTCCACACAGGTTGGTCAGGCAGTCCCTCCCGACGCACTGACACCCCCCAAAACGGCCTCCTAATTCAGCTCCCCTACCGGTCCTCGAAAGCCACACATGCAGCAGTCACTCCTTAGATGTTCCTGGTTTGTGGAGCATCATGTTCTGCCAGGGTGACCTTCCTGGAGGTGGCAGGCTGATGCGCGTATATATGGACAGGCCGCGATATCCCAGAATTCCCGGTGGTGTCGTACTGCAGGAAGTTAGCACGGCGCACATATACGCTGTCCCGTTGCTGCTGTCATCGTGCGCGTCGCACAAACACATCCTACATTTACACACCTCTCATCTGCCTAATGGAAGGACATGTACAACAAAATATGTGCGATATCACACTAAGTGTGTAATATTTACAGAAAGAATTGCCTGCTTCTGGAATGGTTCAGTTTAGTGTTAGAAGTAATAAAGGAAACATTAAACACATCCATCCATCTATCATGTGTAACTGTTTGTCCTGTTCAGGGTTTATGGGATCTGGAGTCTATCCCAGAGGTTACGGCACAAGGCAGATTAAAAATATTCAAAATCAAATAGTTTACTTAGACGCTTCTGGCTCACCGTCACCCAGTACTGGATAGGTGGTGGATCTTTTGGCTTCGTTCATGTTATATGGGTTTAACACAGAGACGGGCAGAAATGATGAGCATTTGGACTGAATGTAACAGGGCCTCCGATTCGCTCCCACAGGCTGAATCTGAGAGACCTGGGACCTTGGGCCTCCCACATGCGCTGGGTAATATGGGTCATGGCGTGCATCGGCACGGCCTACGTCTTCTTCTTCCACGAGAGGTACGTGGCCGAGATTAACCCACGAGTGCCCCGCTGTTCCCACCAGCCAACGTCGGCATTGTGTTCCTGAATCAAAGATCCGGTTTGCAGGCAAAGCGATTCAATTTTATGACAGGCGTCCTGATTGGCCCAGAAAGTTCACAAGGGTGGAATCCAGTGGGGGTGACGGGAGGTATTAAATCAGCACATTATTGATATGTCTGTCATCCCACAGGTTCAAGATTATAGAGTTGCTATGTTACACAGTTATGGGGGTCTGTCCTGCCTTGGTGATCCTGTCAATGGTAAGTTAATTTTTCTTTAGTGGTACATTTTAGCAGTAACTGACAGGGAAATGCGGAACTTAAAAATTTCAGACGGACATAAATAAAACACAGACGCCTTAAGGTAGGAGAAGTTTCCTGTTTATAGCTTCTGTTCAAACAGGGATTCTTGCATGTAAAGCAGAAAGGCCCCGACTTACAAATCAGCATACATTTCATACTTTTCTGCGAGTGACGACGCTGCACAAGTTCACCAGATGTTCCTTATGGCTGCTTGTTAGCTCATCTTGCCATCGTCCAAGGCCACTCACCCCCCATTAACCCTTATCTTATGCAAAAACTTTGCTGTGTTCCTTATTTCTGACACCCTACAGACACTTACTCAGGGTTTTCTTACATCATATAATGCTATACAATGCATTTCTTTGTCAGTTTTAAGACTTTAAGGACTTTATGGTCTTACTTGACACTGATTCTGTTGTATTATTCATTACCACTAAGTATAGATATATTATATCTACACATATCTACGCGTCTTCTCTAACCCAGCAAAGCAAGAGTTTCTCACTGCAATCCCACAAGGCCCACAGCATTGACCGTAATCCCACAAGGCCCACGGCATTGACCGTAATCCCACAAGGCCCACGGCATTGACCGCAATCCCACAAGGCCCACGGCATTGACCGCAATCCCACAAGGCCCACGGCATTGACCGCAATCCCACAAGGCCCACGG
>JAODKE010000050.1:7226034-7244221 GCA_026779605.1 Mormyrus hasselquistii | reverse complement strand
CGAGGCGCAGGCACCCCAGCCATAGGACCTCATCCATCTTTTCTGTTGTGGCCTTGGCTGTGTTTGTGTGTTTGTAGGGGGGGGGGGGGGGGGGGGGGGGGGGGGGGGGGCGGTAGGACAGTGACGTTTTGGTGTTTTTGTTTCTGACATGCAGTGATGCCTATTGATAGGTACCCAGTGTCAAGGCAGGCTGGGAGGGTCATTCCGATGGTTGCAGGCAGTGCTCTGAATATGGCAGTGAAGCCCCTCTCTGCTCCGCCTCTGTCGCTCCCAGTCCCTATACGAGTCCCTGATGGTGCTGCTGGAATCAGCACCCCCCCAGAAGGACAGACGGGCCCCCGAATCTCTGCTCAGGACCCTGCAGTTGTTCCAGGCCACCCAGGCTCTGCTGCAGCTCTCAGAGATCCACCCGGAGATCCAGTCACAGATGCTGGCCTACCTCTTCTTCTTCTCCAACGTGGCGCTCTTCAATCAGCTGATGGACAATGGTGTGTGGGTGGGGTGGGTGGTGCGGGGGGGGTCACCAGTCTGCAGATACATGCTAGGCAGCCCATACTCCTATCTGCACGACACACCAATCTGAAGGAATCGTTACAGCACACAACAGAGCAATTAGTCACCTTAACGGGGCATATACACCATGATACCTTAAGTGAGGCTGCGACTCATACCAAGCATCTGCAGTATAATTATACATACAGAAAGGTCACAGCCAATTATGAGAAATGTATAAAATCACTGAAACCCGGGTTTACAGTGAGACTGCAGGAGTCAGGTGACACGCAGTCAGGTGTCCACTGATGGCAGCTATTTTTTCTGACAGGCTAAATAAAGGCTCTCTGCTTGGTGAGCTACACTTATGCTCACAGCTTGAGCTTGTTAATTGTTATAGATGTGCATATTAAATATGGAATGTGTCAGGCGTTTCGCTAAGAGGCTTTACTGTCAGGCGCTTCCCCCAACCGCTTCCCCCCCGGCCCACTTTTTCGCTAAGGAGATTTTCTTCACTTTTTGTTTGTCCTCTTACAGCTCACCTCGCCCCTCCCCCAAAGGCACTCAGACCCTCCAGAGAACATTCTTGCCACCTCCCCACAGACAGGGGGTGCCGTAATGACACCCTGCTGAGGAGAGCACAGATCGCATCCCTGTAGGGAAAGGTGCATTTGGGAACTCGGGTGCCAGGGCTGCTGCTCCATAAATAGAGGCCTCATTATCTTTGGCTCCTCCCCTGCTGCTCCATAAATGGAGGCAGCCCCTCATTATCTTTGGCTCCTCCCCTTTCTGTGCCAGTACTCCTGGATCACTACTGTGCCGTAACAGTTTGCTGAGGTTGTTCCTGCTGGTCCTCAGTGTTTTTGTAGCTGTTAGTGAGAGTCATCTTTGCAGCATCTGGGGATGTACAGTATGTGGTTCTATACTCTACAAAGCTGCTCCCTGAGACCTGGGCACTTGTGGAAACTTAGGAATCTGCTTCTCCAAAGTCTTTCTCTGTCCCACAGAAGCATTATTCTCCTCAGAATCAATATTCCCCAAAACATAACACTGGGTGTAAAAAAAAAAAAATCTGTCAGGTTTCCATGTTGTGCTTTCCAGGAATGATGGCCAAAGCCTGTTTGTGATAGGACACAAAGACCCTAGAGCTCAGGGATTTTGCAAACTCATATTGTGCAGCGTTTTGCCAGATGAATTCCAGTGTTTCCACCCTTTTTGTGGAATTTTTCCAGGTGATGATGAAGGATAGTTGGTCTGTGGCTGCTGCTGAACTGTTTCTCACTGATGTGGAGAACAGGCATTTTGCATCTATGTCTACCATAAATCGACTATTGCTCACGCTCACTTTCACACTTGGGCTAATTCTCGCTGTTACTACTGTTAGCAGTAGTAAAATACATGTGATCATAGGGAGAATAAATCTGCATCTGCATTTTTCGGCTTCTAATCTCAAAGCTGCTTTCTGTGGGTGTGCAGCTTGGCTTCTCTGCCCAAAATGTGCTCTGCAGTCACCTGATGTCACGCTGCTGCCTTAACCATGGCCATACCAGCTGATATAGGCATAGTGACCAGTCAGTGATCTTTGTGCTTTTATGCTTTTGGCTAGAACCGCTCTGGTGTCCATGGCAACAAACTCAGGACCACAGAGAGGACAAAACTAAGGCTGTACCTCTTGCTTGTATTTCCATGCATAGTTTCCCTTTCATCTTTATACCAGAAATGAAACTTTTCAAAAATGTTCCATCTTTATGCGGATGTTCAGCTTGGAATGTATAGATTTTGTAGAAGTTTGTGAAAATAACCTTCTGAGAAGTATCAATTAAAATTCACCAGTGTAACACAAATTTATATAGTAGGGCCCTCAGGACTGTAGGTCGCCATGCTTTGAATGTGTACAGTGTTACATGGGTGACACCCACGCTTCAGACTCTTACAGCATCACGAATCTCCTGTCATTTGCAGCAGTGGCTCTCAGTCCTGATCCTGGTCCCCCGATGATGGTCTTTAGTGGGCTAATAACGAATAGGGCAGGTTGAAAGCAGTGTGGGCTGGAATGAGAACATTCTGGTTGGGGGTCCGCTGGGAACAGGACTGAAAGCTCGGATTTAGAAGAAGCCTATGACTTTTTGGTGACATTGTGGCCTCTCTGACCCATCTGCCTGTTCAGGCCCCGCCAGAGGCTGGTTCCGGCTCACCAGCGGGGTCCAGCTGAAGGCCAACCTCAGGATGCTGCTGGACTGGGCCAGGAGAGCGGGCCTGTCTCGCCTGGCCGATACTTTCTTCTCAAAGTTCCGCTGTGCTGTCGTCATCATGGCCACGCCCCGCCAGCAGCTTGCTCAGGTACCGTCCCTGTGCCGATTTAGCCCGCCCCCCCCCAGGCGGGGCATCCTCCCTCCCTGCTGAGGTGATTGGCGGGCCGGCGGTATCAGTTGCCTGGTTTCTCCACTGCTTTGCTAGTCAGCGAGAACCCATCGCCATTTTCTACTGCGTGTGCACGCAGCCATCCAGCGGGGGATGTGAGATGGAGACCGAGGCGGATTTTCAGAGCAGGTGTTTCCCTCACCTTGTGGGAGAGGTGAAATCCCTTCTGTTCCTATTATCAGGTTCCTCAAATAAACAGGAGCTGTTATGGCAAAGCACTCTGGGAATTAAAAAAAAAAAAAAACAGCTCATGTCCCATTACGTAAAGAAAGGAGTCAGTAATTACGGTGATCATAACACAGCTCGTTCACACCCCCCACGCACAGATGAGCTGGCGGTCACTCTGTGTGACTTACCCCGCCCTCAAGCCCGTGCAGCTCCACCACATCCTGACGCAGTGCCTCCTGGTGGCAGAGAGCCGGCCCTCGGCTGTCTGGCAGCCCACCGCCGAGGAGGAGGTACCCCCCTACAGGACGGGTGAGCCCCCGCTCCACAATCACACGCAGCTCTGCGGAAACTCACAACACTTACAGGTTCCCTTTGGGAATGAACCACGCCAAAGCTAAACACCGTAACCCAGAAACCCGACTGTCGAAAGAGACAGGAGCCATTTGTCCATGTCCTTCATTTGTATTCCTGATTTCATGCCAGGTTCAGTTGTCATTCGTGTAGGCATATGTAACACTGTCGTTTCCCAAGCCGGTCCTGGGGGCCTCAGACACTCCCCGGTTTTGCTCCCTCGTGACTAGTCTGGGGGTCCCCGAGGACGGGTTTGAGAAACAGTGCTACACCCCAACCGCTGCGCCCCCTGGTGTCCTGCAGCCGACCTGCTGGAAAGCTTTGAGGACCCCCCTCCCATTGTGCTGCCGGGCAGCGGCTACCAGGTGACTCTCGACTCGGACGCCGTGGACGACAGCATCCACAGGCAGCTGCTCTACCTACGGCACTTCCTGTGGGGGCTGAGAAGCAAGTCGCCGTGCATCCCAGCGAGGGGGGAGCCCCAGGTAGCCCACCCGCATCATCCCAGAAACACTGTCTCGCTACACTTTGGGAATAACTCCTCCCATTTGCTGTTATATGAGCAGGAACAGGCAGCTATGGGCCTGTAGTGCGATTCAGTCAGTATTGAACCTTCCAGGCCGCGCACTGATCAGGCCCATCCAGCTGGCACAGTCACATGATCAGGGTAGGCCTGGGGCAGGAGGTAGGGGACACTAAGCCCAGTTCTGAGAAGTGTGGCTACCTGCTCTTTCCAGGGCAATGGGGCTCCGTCTCTCGAGTACCAGGGCTCAGCGACCCCCCAGGCGGAGGAAAGGCCAAAGTCCAAGGCTTCAACGGGGGGCCAGGGCACGGCCCCCAGGGCACTGCAGATAGCCGGGGTGCGACCCAGGGACGACCAGCAGGTGGCGCAGCCCCCCGACGCCTCCTGCCTGCTGACTCCGCCCACTACGCCTAACTACCCCGACACGGAGCGGCGGCCTGGAGGTCCGGCCCCACCCAGCACCAAGAGGGGCGATGGGCTCGCTGCAAGTGAGATAGAAGGTGAGAGCACAGCGAGTCCAGCCTGCCTTCGAATTACAGCCCTGCCTTGACGATTAGCCATTAGCCATAGTGCTTATGCTTCACGTCCTCAATGTGCTGCCATGTGATGCCCTGAGAGCGATACGACAGCTCTCCCTGTCCGCAGAGGGCCCCTGCTGATGTGGCTTATCTTCACAGTGCACCTGGACAAGGGACCGCTTGGCCTGGGCTTGGGGCTCATCGACGGCTTGGTGAGCCCCCCCCCCCCCCTTTTCTGGCTGATAAATTACACATAGGGGTCATTCTCATAGAATTCAGAATTTTTTGGAAAAAAATGTTATATTCAACTGCAGTGTGTTTTGTGCAGGGCGACTGACATCACTGACATGAGGAGCATGCTCATTAAAATTACCTTTAATTACCTTAAATGCTTATTTAAATTATCGTTGCTCTGATTTAACAATTAAAAAAAATTAAAAATTACTCAAATAGGTAGCCGTAAATCTCAGTACCTTTGCAGTTTTAAGATCAAACACAAAACTAGATAAAATCTTTCACTTTATTGCATATTACCAGTAAACAACAATATAACCAATAAACAATCAATTTGCGTAATGAAATGTATATTTGTTGTTCAGTTGTTTTATTACATTGTCATTTTCTCTGTAACTCTTGCCCTGGATTTGCTTTTGAAATAGTTAATTAATAGTAAAAAAGTATTAAAGTAATGGTAACATAATAAACCTGATTAACTACCCCAGAGGTATAACTGAAAGTTCAAACAATGAAGTTACACAATCTCAGTGTTTTCAAACTAAATTTAAAAAAAAGAGAAAATTGATTGGTACTGTTATGAGTTTGAGAATGACCCATATATACACAGAATACTGAGTGAGCATGTAACTGTGTGCTACAGCCTTAAAATACATTATTTGTAGATGGTTAAGATCTTTGATGCCGTTATCATGGTATGTGGGGACTGCTATCCTCTTTATGCTCAGTGGGTCTCGTCACTCTGCGCTACGCTGCTTCTCTGTGACCTTTGCTAGCTAGCAGATGTTTAGCCCACCCTACAGGACACGTTAAACTCGCTCCTCTTGCTCCAGCAAACCCCTCTTCAAGCCCCAGGCATCTATATTCGGACCCTGGTCCCAGGAGGGCCAGCCTCATCTGACGGGCGCCTCCGTATCGGCGACAGAATCTTGGCGGTGAACGGGACAGACGTCACCGGATCAGACTATCAGAGGTCAGCGCGTCACTCTTATAAATACTGGCACATCAGCAGAGCAGGAAACGGCCTGGTTGTAAAACCTGATCTCTGGTCGATGGGACCAATGCTGACGCCCTCAGGAAGAAGCCTTACTAATTATGCCCCCCCCTCCCCTCCCATTTCAGTGCGGTGGATCTGATCCGCTGGGGAGGCGAGAGGCTGAATCTTCTGGTGGAGAAGATGGACCCCGAGGTATCCTCCATGATCAGAGCCTCTCTCTGCTGAGCAGGTCTGGGTTGATCTTATTGCTCTGAGGCATCATGGGTAACGACACAGAAACTGACCGCATTCTGCCTCACCAGCCCAAAACACCAGCCAACCAGACATTTATACCTGTCACTAACAATCTATGTCATTCGAGAATCAAGCTGCCAGACCAAAACCACTCTTGGTACCATTCGCTTCCTTTTATTAATACTTAATGCATGTTTTACATTCAAAGTTTTACTGTACTGAAAACAACAGTTTACATTTTGTAAAAAACAAAAAACAAAAAAAAAAAAACTAGAACGCTGTATTAAGTGGAACGGAAAAAAATACTGTCAACTTTCTAGCTTTGGGAAACAATGATAGACATTATAACTACCTACCTGTGTCCAGGTTAGCAGATGTTTTAGTAACAATAAGACAAGCCTGCATTTTAAAGCACTGTATAAGTAAACGTAGATGTTAACTTTACATACTCTGTGCAGGAAACCCAAAACAGTACCTCAGTGTTTTCTTGGTGTACATTTAAATGTGCCTAGATGTTTAGTATTTAAAGTCCAACTGAAAATGTGTATTTGTGGCGAATGTGTACAATTACAATAAATGCAAGTGAATAGATTTCGAAGCCCCATCCTTGCTCAATCTTTCACAGCAACTGGGAAACAGTTTTCCTGTTATGTCCTGTTAAAGGAATATTCTTAAGATTCAGAACTTCCTGGTAATTTCCTGAGTGTCTCATAGGGACATACACCTTGCACCTGACATCACACTTCCAGTCCAGTCACTGTCAGGATTTCCCAAACCTGCGCGCTTTATCACGCTTGGAGCAGCAGACTTTGACTTCCTGCCCGGACTCCGGCCCTCCATTCACCCGGACAGGAATGTGTTGTGTTTGGGCAGCAGGCCGCTCAGCGCCCGCATAGCAAACGGCAGCGAGGCGTTGGTGTCTCGGTGCCAGCGTGGGGTGTCGCCAGACGCAGACGGCGTCAATACGAACTGGGCCACATTGGGTAGCTTGAGCAGGTTGATGAGCTCGTGGGCGCGAGTGACAATCGCCTCACGGTCCTCCTCGCTGTAGCAGGCTACCACGGGAGCACTGCAGGCGAACGAGTGCATCTTGGAGAGGAAGAGGGACACCCTGAGGAGGAGGAAGGCGCAGCGACATTAGTGTCAGGCTAAGGATCCAAAACGAACCAGAGATGGTTCACCACTGAATGATAAATCAGCTAATTATCAGGTTTGCGTTGCCGAAACATTTCTTAGTACTCATGACCAGAAATAAGCAAAAAGGAAATGCGCCGTCTCACCTGGGGATCAGGTCCTGGCTGCGGGAGGCCAGCTTGGCCAGCGTGGTCATGAGCACGGTGACGAGGCGCGGGGAGAAGCGGGGGGCGCTGGCTGACTGGCGCACCTGTGTGATCTCGAAGAGCACAGCCTCCAGAGTCTCGAAGGACGACGTGATGTGCTCCACCGTGCAGCGGGCGTCGTGTGACAGGGACAGGTATTCGCCGATCGCCCACACCTACGAGAGCAGAGACGCGCCTTACCTCAGGTTCTTAGACTCAGGGAGCATCACGGTGAATATTATCAGGGTGATGAGCGTTACATCTTCATACTTCTAAGGTTGGGAGTGACTCTGTACATTTACTGAACAATCCACCCCTTCCTGTATAAGGGCTAAATGAAAATAGGTCATTGAGCCAAACCTTCTTAAAACCCAGACTCCTTTTCAGGTAGCTTGAACACCTACCACGTGTGTGTAGAGCTCCTCCTTCTGGTAGATGTTGATAGTGGAGCCGGCCATATCCAACAGCTCCCGCGACTGCTCCATGATGAGGGATGGGTGGAGCTTGCACAAGGCCAGCAAGTGAGAGCTGAACACTCTGCGAGAAGCGAGAGGTTACAAGACATGCGGGGTACGTGAGCGCTTCAGAAAATCCTAAACGGGTTACGAATCCCACCTCTGCACCTCTGTCTGGTAGTTCTTTATGTCCATCAGGAGGCTGCTTCTCTCCAGCAGGACGAGGACCAGCTGGTTGATCAGCTTATCATCTGCAAACTGAACGGGACACGGAGGCAGCCGGGGGTGACTGACCGATACCCAAGGATAAGAACTGGCTTTAGCTTTGAGGCAGTAACGTGACGTTCGTACGGATTTATTTAGCAGGAAAGCTTGGGCTCTGAGCACAGGGTCAGCCAGCATCCAGCGTCCCTGCAGCAGCTGGGGTTAAGGGCCTTGCTCAACGGCCCAATGATGATAGCATTACTCTGCCTGCCACGGGATTCAAACCCTGGTCTGAAAGACCAACAGGGCGGTGTGGGATCTAGCCCACCGAGCCACGCAGCCCCACACCAAGCCGTGGAAAAATATAGAAATTACACAGCGAGAATGTAGTAGAGGGTTTTCTTTTTTGTTTTTTAATTTATGCGTTTGACTCTATGCCAGACAATGTACTTACAAATATCCTGCCTGTATAAAAAAAATTTAAAAAACAAAAAAGAAAACCCTTTGTATTTCATGCAGACTATAACTGGGTAAGTGGATGCTATGGGAGATATCCCTGTCTGCTCTCAGGGCTACATTCTGGACATGGGCACGCGATTACATTCTTGTGTATTTTAAACAATGAAATAAAACTATGCCGACTCACACCATGCAAATTACGGAAAAAACTGTGGACTTGAGGATACATGGCAGCACAGGGAGACCTCAGGTTACAGACGAGATCCGACCCCCAAGTGAATTTGTACGGGTCAGAAAAACGATAGTACTGTAGATAATAATAATAATGCAGTAATAATAAAAGTACATAAGGTACCGTAGAGTAGCTCTAGTGGACCAACTGCAGAAGCCGTACAGTGTTTTCATGAGTATCACAAAGTACAGCGTGCACTCATTACGAACCATTCTATTTACCAAAATTTGTAATGCAATACATTCTAATGCAGTCCGTTTGTGAGGACGACTCGTCCATAACTGGACGTTCTTAACCCGGGGACTGCCTGTTTAAGTACAAACTTATGCAAGCACGCCCCCCACTTTAGTGTAAATATATACTAGCACGCTGCCTTGGAGATGAACACCCCAATCAGAATACAATCACTTGTATTGTATCATTGTACTAGTAGAGTACAGGCGTTACCTGGGCAACGGTGTGAAAGTATACGTGCAAGAGGACAGGGACGGTTTGGGCGCACTGCACTACGCGGGGGTTCTCCACCATGTCGGCCAGGACGTCGTGGAGCATCCTCAGCCTGCAAGGGGAACGCTCACGTAACCCTCCTCATACTCAGGTCTACAAGTAAAGACATCTGAGCTGCTGCTTTACTCTCTCCGAACTCTAGGGGGCAGAGCTGACCTGTCGATGGTGTCTCCAGTGCCTGCCTCTGGCCTCAGGATGTACAGGAACATGCCCCTGTAGTAAGGCTGGCGGAAGGCATCCAGCGAACTGGGAGCTTTGCTGCCCCCTGAGTCCCACAGTGTCTTCTCAGAGGCAGCGTGAGATGCTGACCTGGGACACGGACACACACACACGCACACACACACCTTTAATTTCATGAATAGTACACTTGCTCAGCATTCAGACCCCAAAGTAGTTAAGCATGAAGCATAATAAAACACACATTGAGAAAACTAGTTATGATTAAATGTTTAGTGGGAAGGGCTTCAGCCCCCTTACTGTTAATATTACATGTGCTCCCCGACGCCCCCTGCTGGGGATGGAGGTTCTGTGGCGCACCTGAGCTGGAGGTCCAGCACTGCCGCCAGGCAAGGCAGGTCCAGCAGGGAATGCAGCAGCTCGACGGCCGTACTGGGCGCCAGAAGGGAGGGCAACAGCTGCACGTACTCCGACACCAGGGCGGGGCTGTTCCAGGCTAAGAACTTCCGGCAGAGACAGAGCCCCTGGTTACCACGGCAACACGGGTGGTGGGAGATAGGGATAACCAAGGGGACAGATGGGCGGGGGCTCACCTTCAGGAGGTTGGGGAAGCTCTGCCCGTAGAGGGGCATGCTCTCCTGCAGGACGGCCATGTTGGTCCGGCAGAACTGGACGAACTCGAAGCCCAACATGGGCTCGTTGAAAAGCTCGCCAGGGAACGAGAAGAAGAGCTGACGGAAGACCGCCTCAGAGTCCACAGCCGCCGTCTCACCTGAATTATGGGGGACGGGGGGGGACACACGATAAACCGGGGCTCCGCCCCACCTCATAGTAATGGCAGTCAGGGGCAGCCGACTCACTGTGGTTGAGGTAGAACTGCGCTATGGGCAGTAGGACTCGCGAGAAGGCCAGGTCTCCGCTGAGCCGGCTATACAGTGCCTTGATGCAAGGAAAGGCCCTGTACACAAAGGAGGGGTCCTCCTTACAGATGATGTTCATGATGGTCACGGCCTCCACAAGGCACTGGTGGGTTAAAGAGGCATATTTCAAGAAACTCAGGGGGAGCGACTAGCTGGACTTTCCGGGCTGCTTCCAGCCCGCCGACAGACAGACGAGACGGCGGCCAACGCTTACGGCTTTCTGCAGCTCCGTGTCGGCCTTCTTCACTGCCTCTGCGAGAAGATAAAATAAAACAAAAATTTATACGAGCCGCCTGGCATCCGCTTTCATAACACAACATGTGTCTATTGTTTGGAAGACCGGGGGACCCAGAATTTGGCAATAGTTAGTCACTGACGAACCTCACTCCAACACACACACACACACACACACACACACACACACACTCACTGCGGTCGCTCTGCTCCACGAGGCGCTGGCAGTACTCAAAGGCCTTTTCCCGCAGGCGCTCTTTGGGGGGCAACAGGCGACTAGAGGAAGACGTGGCGGAGACCATGGACATCACGGAGCCGTCCACCTCCGACCGATCATCTGCGGCGATGTGGCACGCTGTGTTAGCCTCGTGCTTCTGTGATGCGCTACTGTACCGATACAACGCTAGCGCACATTTTCATTCACAGGGGAAGTACTGCTTGCAAAGAAATCATCGATTTTTGCCAGGGAGATTTATGGTTTTATTCTGTGGATGCAGAATTTAATTAAAGCCCGAAGCAGGCAGAATGGCACATGCAAGAAAATCAGTCACCAGCTGAACGACTGATTATATAGTACAGGACAGAACAGGATTGAGGTAAGGGGGCAGCGTGACTTTGAGCAACTCCGCCTTACCTGACAAGGGCTGCGTAAATTGCACTCTGTTAACCTGAGCTGGTGAAAGCAGAGAAATACACCTTTAAATTCTACGAACTTCCCAAGGCCTCAGGCCAGTATTTACTGCTGATGGGAGGGTCTGACTGCACCTGTCAAATGTTTAACCTGCTTCCCATTAAGCATCTCAATGGTGTCAGTGGGTCAAACCTGGCAGTCTACTCAACATATGCTGAAATATTAAGCTTCTTAAACAGACAGGAATTCCCCAAAACGACAATTAGAATCCATCCACCCAGCAACTTTTAGCTAGCCGCTATCTTCGGTCGGCTGGCTAAGCGGCTAACATGTCACCCGGCGTTCAGCGGGCCACATACCCGTGCCTGAGCCGCTGTTCTCCTCGATGTCATAGGTGCGCAGCCACTTTCGCAGCATGGAGAAGGCATACATATTCATCCACTGGTCCTCGGTGTAGCTCTGACCCACACACAGCACCGTAAAGAAATCTCCGGCAACCGCGCCGTCAACTTCGTTCATGGGAGCCGGCTGGCAGGAGGGGAGCAATGTTAGCTTGTATCCAGCAGGTATGTTATACAACAGAGTGCAACTCTACCTGTCGCGCTCTAGGACCCATGAAGAATCCTCCGGTAGACATGGATGCCCCCTGCTGGTTGCTGGCATAACGCAGCCAGTCCACCAACTTCCTATTCACCAGGTTCACATGGTCTGCAAACAGACAGCCTTCAGTATCAGACATACAAGCATCCCTTTGTGGCAGTGAGAAATAAATCAAAGAAATAAAAACATTTTTAAAAATATTTAAAAAAATCTCACAGATCTTTCTAAGACTCTATTTAACTTAAAGTAGTATGCAGCTACAATTGGCTTTTTCTTCAGACCTTAGCTCATCAACAATACGACTACCGGTGACAGATGAAGACAGGGTAACGTTTCTGAGTGAAGCAAACTGCAATTACAATTTGGATTAAGAAACTTTCCAAGATTTACACACATTTATATACATAAAGATTACAGATGTTACATTGTGTTAGATATTTAATTCTCACCCTCCATCAAAATGTCCGGAGAAGAACGGATGGCTGCAGAGAGAATTGGAAGCGTGTGGCGGCACACCTGTACGTCAGGCTGGCGAGTTTCCACAGCCTTCAGCAAATGACAGCTCAGCTCAGCCAGCTCAGCCTTGCTTTTGGCCTGTCGGGAGCGGGAGAGACCAACCACGGATTTAGGTGCTCCACCCACCTGCCGGATGTGCTTCAGTATCAAAAAAAACAGGGAGAATTCTAGATACCTGTGCAAGGATGACAGATGCCACATAGCTGGTGGTCCTGCTGTCTTGGAGGTCCTTTATAGGAAGCTTGGCAACGCTAAGGGGCAGGCTCTCTCGCAGGATGGAGGAGGAGAGCACCTGTAGCTGCTCCGAGGACCCCGGGGAGCAGAGCATAGCTTGCAGTTTCTCCAGGAGGTCTGACGGTAATCTAAGGTCCGAAAGGCAAAGATTTCGCAGGACTGATGAGAAAAATCACGACGCATTTTTTGCACTATTAAGTTTCAAAAAGTAGTTTGCGGACGATCACAGGGCACCTACCTTCTGGCATATTTCGTCGCGGAGACGATTAAATGCAGTCTCTGCAGCGAGTCGACCGTTTCATTTCCATAATCTTTATTTAGAAGGAGTTTCGAGATGCGCCCGTAAAACTTCAGCAGCTCTTCCTCATTTATTTCTCTTAAATTTAGGAAAAACATATACAGCAATCTGTAGGCTTGCAAACATATTTTCCGTCACATGCTTGAATAGAAAACGACCACACAAGCATATTAATAACAACAATAATAATATAATAATGCTGTCGGCCGAAGTAGGCGCGTGTTATTTCAAATGTCGACGTCGTACCTTGCTTGCTTGATCAAACTCTCCGTTCCTTGAGCATACATAATTAAAGGTGTCACTAGCTATTTCGGGAAAGCTCCCTCCAGAAAACTATCCAGCCCCCGGCTCTGTCACCCCCACCATAAACATGAGAAATCGCGTCCCCTCAAACACTAACAAAACAGCACTTCCGGGTTCAACCACTTCTGGCCAGACGAGTACGCTGAGCATTATGGGAAATGTCACTCGTGCGCTTGGGGCGATGGTTTTTGTAGATTAAACAGCATAGTCAGATTCATTTAAGCGACAATCAAGGCTTGACTGCAACGCGGGTACTAGGACAAGCCGTGGACTTCAACGGCTGGTCATGGGACGATGACATTGCTTTGATAGGGAGTCCGAAATCCGCCCACACTAAACTTTACCTTTTGAGGGAGCTGGCAGTATATTTAATAAGTGTGTTAAATTTCAACGATATTGAACTGACAAGAAATATGATACAGAGTAATGCCCTGATATGACGACACAATTTTTCAATTGATCCTTCATCCCAACTATAGGCATAAATACGAACTACAAGTATGATTTTGTTAAACTGAACGCCTGAGACCGAAGCCTCCGGACCGCCGACAAACGGGTACAGAAAAGGGATGGATGGATAAAGTGGACCTTACCATTTCCTTGGTGGCATGAGTCTTTTATAGGTGGTTATTGTTAGTCATACAGTACACTTAGAGTAAATCCCAGATGATGTGTAAAAAAAAAAAATCATAAAATAAGATACTGTTGGAAGCCTGGGTGTAAATTATAATCAAAACCAGCCAATACAATCCCTTGCAGTAAAGGAGCCCAGGCTCTTTGCCTCACCCACCACAGGACAGACCATCTCAGGGATGAGAACCCCAGTGCAGCCGTGCACCTCAGCACCACACTAGTCTGAATGGAACAGTGGGGAGGTTTCTCCAGTTGTCCAGTCACCAACCAAATTTTCCCAGAAAATGGAAGAACCTGCTTGTAGGGCTGGATGTATTTCAACGTCATTCCCAGGACAGAGCAATTGCAGGTTAAGGGTCTCGCTCAAGGACCCAATCAAGGAGAATCACTCCTGGCATTAATGGGATTCAAACCAGCAAACTTCTGGGTACTGGCACAGATCCCCCACTTCAGGGCCACCACTCAGCTTTAGCCCCAAACCCCCTTACACGGGTGGAGACCTCAACCCACCCAATGCTCAACCTAAAGTTATGTCCTTGGTTGGAAGTGCTTAATATCAAACCACACCACCACTATGTTCACAATGAGCATTTATTAAGAAGTTAAAACGTATGGGTTAGTGCTTTGGTTTAACTTTTCCTTGATATAAAGACATTGTCCTATTCAGGCACTTCAGAAGTTGGGTTTTGTTTCACGTCGACACAGAGTAAACTTCCTTTTAGATTCACAATAAAAACATAACTTTTGCTGACACAGGGCCTGACGGCGACAGGAAAAATAAGGAGGGTGGCAAAGGCGACAATGAGTAACCTAATGCGAAATTCACCTCCTCCTGTGGGTTCACAGTGGCATATGCGAGGCTCACAACTCCTATAACTGTAAGCAAACTGTTGAGCAGACTTTGGGATTTGTTAACGCTGTTCGCAAAATGAATCGTAAAGAAAATTTTTAGGCGATTCTGCACGATTCAAAAACCACTGTGGAACCATCAAGCCTGTTTCAAGGTGCAAGATTGTGAACATTTATTAAAAGCTAAGCACTTAAAAACACATCGTAATGTAACTGGTTCACAGCTGTATTCCAATTTTAAACGTTTCGTCTCAGATGTGAATTTAACATAGCAAATTTTGCATATTTTCCATTAGCTATTTATAGTAATAAGGATATTTAATTAAATTTCAGATTCAAGTATACCTAAATGGCCCTAATACAGTCACACACTTTGAGGGAACACGATGGATTTATTTATTTATTTTTTAAAATTTAATCTATGCTACAACCTTTTACTTACCTGATATACAAAGAAAAAAACCAATAATATATTACGTTACCAAAACTTCCCAATAATCCCAAACAAAATACAAAACACCACGATTCCAGGTTGGAATAATCCAGGAAAACAATACAAAAGCCATATTAAATAAAACTGAAATATTGATACTGAGAATGCCTCCAACTCATGTAGATACAGTTTGTAATCCCATAGATTAATATTACATGTAGGTGAGAAGCCCACTCAGAATCAGGTGCTACTGTAAAGATTTAAAATGAAAAATATTAAAACCCTACTGGAAATTATATGCTTTTTGCAAATGAAATCTGTAGGATTTCAGTACACGATGCTCCTGGGAAGCGTTGAACGATGAGGTCTCTGCAGAAAGCGTCTTAAACCAAATTTTAGTGACAGGACCTGGGCGAACAAGACAACAGCGAGCAACTATGAGGATGAATGATGTGGCAGGATTGAAGACCGGAACGACACAGGACAGGAAAGCTCAGATTTGCACACGACAATCCCCTCCAACAGTGTTTGACGTGGAATGATGTAGTTGCATTACAAGGGCTGGCTGGTCATTAGTTCCCCACATGGGATAACCAGCCCACCAGATCAGTAAGTAGGCAGCTATTTTATGAATACAAACAAATCACAAATAACACCTTTAAAAAAAAAATTAGGATAGCACAGCTATTGTTCTACTTAACAGCAATGAGTTTAATGTAAAACAGACAAGAAAACTCCAGGTGAAAACCTGACCAGTATTTAAAGGCTGCTAAGATGGAAAGACAGGCAGAGGCCAAAGAGGACCGGAGGCAAATGGAGCAGAGTGCAAACGTGCGTTTTCACAAAGTCACCCTTATGCTTCTTTACACACAAGTTGAATGGGCATCCCTACATTGCTGATGCTTCATTTGTTATAAAAGCATCACAGTAGGTAGCAAACATGTTCAGATCATTCTGTGCTCAGCTGTAAAGCCCCTCTGACGTCTACGTACTAAGGAAAGCTACCAAAACGAAAACCATTACCATCTACATACTGATTTTGACCCAATCGTCAGTATTTCTATGACAGCACAGGTGTCACCTTGGAAACCATTCATTCAACATCAGCAGACATGGAGCATAAACAAACAAACAAAAAAGCACAGGGAAAGAGCCAGGGGACACCCTGAACGAGAGGCCAAGCCAATACAAGGTTCAAACATGCACAGACACTATGGCTAATTCAGAGACACAAACGCGGCTGACCAATTTTGGGTGGAACAGGCAAACTCCACAGCCACGTGCAGCCACTATGCCATCCTCCCTTTGAAATCATGACAACCAGAAATCTATGTGACCCCCCGGAGCCAGGAAAGACTGTTACAGATATGAACATGAAACATGAAACAGAACATGAAACGCCGTTGATTGGCCAACCATTCTAGAGCAGGTCTGCCCAATCCGGTCCTTGGGGACCTACAGACAGTACAGGTTTATGTCCTACCAGGAGTTGGGAAGGATCAAAAACAGGGACCGTCTGTGGGTGTGGGGATTGGGAAACACTGTTCCGGAGCAAAGCATGTTTTCATGCCTCGACCCAAATCGACATGCTCTGCTTAGCGGTTTGTGAGGACAGAGAGCATTGTGAGGACAGAGAGCATTGTGAGGACAGAGAGCATTGTGAGGTAAGACCCTAAAAATACTGCTGAGAAAAGAGACATTCAGTTATATGACGTTTAAGAGAAGCTTGTTCATGAATTAAGAACAAATTTTACACCCAAAAATCTCAAAGGCACTCAAAGCTCCTCAGAAGTTTCCTAAATTAGTTTATGAATCCTGATTAGTTTCCCCACTTCAAATTTGAACTTTCACAAATTGCCGGTTCTGTCAGTACGGTGTGGTGTCTGATGTAGTTTTCAGACTTATACCAGTAAATTACATTCATACTTATCCAGATATTGCATTTGAAACCTTTTTAGACACGTCTACATGAGTATCACACACTACTGTGATTATTTAAATGTGTCGTTAGATTTGGGGCTGTGATCTGCAAGGCAGGAATAAATAAAAAAAAAAAAAGACCCTCACAAACCCCCCTCCTCTTCTGCGCAGGTAACCTCACGCTGACGTGCGAAATCCTGCATTTAAGATTCTTATAAACTTATTTTACAAACCACACCTCTTGCCTACCACTTTAAAAAAAAAAAAATCCTGCCTTCATCTGCATTTCAAATACTAAACCAAGGCGTGACAGTAAGTATGCCTTCCGTGGAAAGGGCAAAACCAGAAGGCATTCATTCGGTTGTGCCATGAGACGAGTCACCAGGGTCACCAGACGATGGCATCTTAAAGCGGGTTGCTCTACGTTTGGTGATTGTTTCTGAAAGACCTGCGGCACGCTGGCCTCCTCATATCTAGGACTCTCTGAAAGCCTAGTGGTCACTCTGGACGTACTTTTCTGTTATTAAAATGTAACAACTCAAAGTCTGTTTCACACAGAATACCAGCTTGTGCATCACGGTGGTCACACAGATCCATGCTTCACTTTGGTGCCTCCATCTCTATAGCTAATGCTTTCATTTCAGAGTCTGAACGCCCTGTGGCTTTGGTCCCACCCTAACCCGACACTCCAATGTTTTTTTCAGAGAACTTGCAGGTAAAAATGCATTTCTCTTGGTCCAAAGGGCTGCTTTTATTGCCAGATGTGAACAGCAGGGTGTGTGTGTGTGTCTGTGTGTTTTTAAGGCATGACGATTCCACAACCTTTGACTCAAACATCTTCCTATGAAACAATGAAACCTGCATCATCCCTGGTATGTTCAGCTAAGGAAGTTATGTCTGTATTAAGAGAGTCTTTCCCAACCCCGTAAAGGTTTGACACCTCTGTGTATGGAAACGGGGGGTAGGGGGAGAGATTTAAAGGATCCTCAGCGTTGTCTCTCCTGTTATTTTTTTTTATTTGCTGGCATCCTGGTTCATCACAATGACCGGCTGAGGCACCGAAGCCATCTTATCGTCTTCTACTCTAGGCCTCTTGGACTGGGGCTGGCCTGGCACTGTTTCCAGCTCTCTGGCTTCAACGCTGGGCGGCCTGTTCAAGGTGACCGGGGAGGAGGTGGAGGCCTGGGCAGCCAGTATCTGAAGTGGGTTGGTGACAGCTAACAGGCAGGGGGGGGGGGGGGAAAGGAACAAGTCTAAGTCCAGGACAACTGAAAGCAGTAGCTTGACTACTGACAACTGACACTGCATGTTTAGATCGGAAGGGC
>JAODKE010000050.1:7209458-7225949 GCA_026779605.1 Mormyrus hasselquistii | reverse complement strand
GGGGCAGGTACCGTAGATGTTGCTGGTCACACTGGCAACAGGTAGCACGTGTTTGCCATTTTGGGTCACGGCTCGGACTGGCAGCTGGTGCTGACCCAAGGGCACCGGCTGCACCGGGAAGGCGCTTTGCAGGCCACCGCCAGCCTGGCTCCCCAGGGACTGAATGACGCCGCTGCCTGCAGGGAGCGATGTGTAGCCCCCTGGCGACTTCTCATCACCTACCGAGACAAGGGTCGAGACCCAGCAGCGCGGTGAGGCCGGGCGTGCCGAGACACTGTGCTAATATAAGGACAAACCTAGTGAGAACTTTTGATGCGGATGCTTCATCAACAGCAACCAGTGAGTACACATACCTCTGCTCACTTCAGAGTGCTCTACCGCCCCCTGCTGGTCAGATGCCACAGGGGCACTTGCAAGGAGGTACCCATTGGACGAGCCGGCCGACGTGGTCACCACCCTGACCATGGTGACGGTGGGAGCCTGCTGGACCACGTGCATGGCATGGCCCACGGACTGCTGGGAGGCGACGAGCGAGGCGGGGACGTAGGCCAGGGGCTTGGCCACTATGGCCGAGGGCTGCGGCGGGACGGCCATGATGACCGGCTGGGCACTGATAGGAGAGCCTGCGCATGGAACATTTATCAAGGCCATGTAGCCCAGAAACATGTCGGTAGAGCACCGAGGTACACCGGATAGACTGAATACATGCCTCATCCCCATCGACGGCCGGGGGCTCACCTGGGGCGCTCTGCGAGTAGCGGTACTCAGGCACGGCGGCCAGCTTGGGACCGTGGTTGTGGTCGTGGGGGCTGGGGGAGCCCTCGCGGGACAGCGCCTCGGGGGTCTGCATGCCGCTCGGGTGGGGCGACAGCAGGCCGGAGTGGGTGGGGGAGGCGGGGGCGCTCCTGCAAGGCAAAGGGCCGCCTGGTGAGGTTTACCCAGCTAGTGCAGTGAAGGGGGGAGGAGGGGGCATTAATTACAGTCCTGAGGTTTCCAGACGGCAATTTTTACATGCAGTTCAAGCTACTCGGTTCATTATTACAAATTAAATGAATCTGAGTCACTGCAGGGATCCCAAAACCAGATGCGTGCTTGCAGGTTCCCCCACAGACACACTGCTAGATGTTCGTAACTGCAAAGGACTAAGAGTAAGATGAGGTAGAGGTTCTGAATACGAATGGCGATTACAATGTGCCACCCAAACAACTTACAACGGTGGTGGGGCAAAAAAAGAAGATATGAATGACAAGAGGTCTGAGGGGACCAGCCGGCGATGGGGCAAGCGTCGGTACCTGGACGACAGGGGGCCAAAGGGGGTGCGGAAGCAGGATACGCCCCTCTGGCGACGTTTGCGGAAGGACTGCTCCACCAGCTTGGGCTCGGACGTGGGGTCGATCCTCCAGAAGGAGCCCTTGCCCGGTTCCTCCTGCGACCGCGGCACTTTGATGAAATAGCGGTTCAGGGACAGGTTGTGCCGAATGGAGTTCTGTCAGTGAGGGAGGGCAGTGATTACGGAGCTGAACACTCGGGGGCATTTCTCAGGCTTCACGTAAACAGTCAGGAACATGGAGGGCAATTCTCAGCCTCTGTTTGTGACTGGGGGGCAACTGGGAATACCTACGCCAGATGTTTAAGCAGTGTAAAGTTTTAAATTAACTGGCTTCTGTAAGAGAGGGGTCAGAATTCAGGTATCAAATCAAATATCTACATTTTGACGAGTTCATTTTGCCAGCTCTATGGTTACTTGCACTGGTAAGGGAAAAAAAAAAACTTCATTATATTAAATATTCGGTTGTCTTATCTATTGTCAATGACACGATGCTGTTCAATTTGTCAATCTGGTTTCTTACGTTTTTCCAAAATCATGGCCTATCTTCTTAACCGCTATACCACTTACTGGCCAAAAGTGAAACCACGCGTAACCATTCTGAAGGTAGGCCTACCTGCCAGCCCTTGTCGGCAGTCCTGTAGTAAGGGTAATGCTTGGTGATATGGGCGTAGATCCCGCTTAGTGTTAGCTGTCTGTCCGGAGCTGAGGAGATGGCCTGGACTATGAGCTGTGCGTATGAGTAGGGTGGCTTGGACTCATCCTGCAGCAGACACAAAGGCATGGTGAGCAACCCGAAATCCAGTGTTTTATATACACCTATATATATTTATACATCTGTACATGCCTGTACATTTTCCTACATGACAGACTTTGTATATACTTCTGGTTGTTGTACATGCTCTATGCTCCTGCACTTTACTGTAAATTATTATTGCACCTTCTATAAATAACAATACTCTTGCACTTCTGGTCAGATGCTAACTGCATTTCACTGGCATTGTACCTGCCCCCCCACCACCCAAAACCCTGCATCACTGTTGACAGTTATCGCAGGACACCCCAGTGTTTATTCACAACCCGCTACCTTTGTGTTGCTACTCTTATACTGACTCTGATGTGCGTATATGATGTCAGATATTGTCAAAGATGTCAATAAACAGCTGATTTCTGTCCAGTGAGATGAATCCCCACATGAAGCGAGGATGCAGCGAGTCACCTTGGGGCCATCGCCATCGCACATGTCCGCCTGCTCCTCAGACACAGCCTTGGCAGCAAACTCTGCTGCCATCTGCAGGTCAGAGGTGATGTTCCTCACAGACCGGTATCCCGAGGACCCTGCCCCGCGAGGACTTGCAGGACAGGAATTGGGAACACTGGAAGAAGATGTATTCCTTAACAGCTGGGAAACAAAACAACCGACTGGCCAGTAGATGGCGCCAGAGCTGTGGTGTGTGTTTTATGTGTGACACATTAGCAGGGACCCATTGCGGCTGGACGACGATGTTATTTTCCACTCGGATAATCAATTTATGGATTTTTCATCCCATCGGCATAATTCTTAAATCTGTTTAACTAGGAATTCTCAAGTCTCAAAAATATACGTAAACTACATGTAAAATGTAAGAACTTCGGTGAGATATTATGGGTAAATGATCTCCGATTGGCTCACAGCGCTCCCACCTTAAAGCTCTTCAGGGTGCGGTGGGCAGCTCTGATATTTCACCCGCGTCCACATTAGCCAGACGCCCCGTGCTGTGGGATGCCTGGGCTGAGTATACCAAACAACATGTGGTCGTCAGAGCAGAGACGGCGCCGATTGCAGGCTTGGGTTTCACCCCGGGAAAAGAGCGCGTTCCCCGCGGGCGCTGCCGCTAGCGGCTCCAGCGAGCACGGTAAATAACGGCCGCTCTTACAAACAGCGACTACCTGCCAGAATTGGCATCTGTTGGATTTGCCGCTATTATGCGCGGGGCTAGCTCAGCCGTAATGGAGATCCAAGACATTAGCCTTATCTGTCACCATGTAAAAGAATACTACCTCAAACACTGATATTCCCACGGGGCAGCTACATAACAGCATTGCGTATCTGTATAAACATACTGTACACACATTTACCCCATTTAACTCCGCAGAGATAAGGCCTGCGCCCTTTTGCCCCCACTGCCACCCATGTAATTAATATGCTGAAGAAAGGGCCCTTTTGTAACAATAGCACCAGTACTCTGCAGACTCACACAATACTAGTGACACGCAATAGGTCATTCGTTATTTTCTTAGGGTGTATGTGTGTTTTTTTAGAGTGTATGTGTCATTTTTACTTTGTGGGGACATTCTTAGGATCCACTCACCAGTGTGGTCAAATTTACACATGCAGTGTTATAAAAATCTGTGACAGCAATCAAAAA
Organism: Mormyrus hasselquistii; assembly: GCA_026779605.1. NCBI lineage: Eukaryota > Metazoa > Chordata > Actinopteri > Osteoglossiformes > Mormyridae > Mormyrus > Mormyrus hasselquistii. The sequence continues at coordinate 7,222,214 of JAODKE010000050.1, read as the reverse complement.
ACTAGAGAGTCTCGTATTTTGTTTGGTTATACTCATGGTTCAGGTTAGGGATGAGGAGGGGTTATGATGGTCATTGATGGGAATCGGGTTATGCCAACAGAAATCAGTGGAGAGTCCCCATAAACATGAGTGTGTGCGTGTGTGTGAACCAGTCACTGTTGACTGGCCATAAAACAGCATGCATATAGCTCTGGATTTTAACTGGAGATATTTATTGTACCAAATGACTAGGTTGTAGCGACTAGTCTTGATTGGACCCCCTCCCCCGGCATAAATGGCAGGCACGAGCCAAGCGCTCACTGGAACGACTTAGCTGCCCGTTTCCGCCACGCTGGCATCCTAAGTGGATCCACGTGAGCGGCGAAGCCCGGGCTGCCACAAATACCAGCAATAACTTAAGGTGGTCCTCTGAGCTGGGCTCTGTTCCGCCATGCGGTTTAAAGGTCGGCTGGAGTGAGCACGTGTTCAAACAAAGGGGCAGGCGTGCACGGCGCACTGGAGAGACCCTGTCGAAGCCTGTAATGGTTCATTAGCTCCCAGAGAACGAACGCGACGTTTAAATACACAGCCAGGGAGTTTTCACGTTCTGCTCTTTATTTCTGCCCCCGGAGTTGATGTTTGTGCCTTAACGTTACACGGTATGTCAAGGAAAAGCACCCTGCTGCTTGGGGAGGATGTTTATGTAGGGCAGCACCTCAGATGCCTTTCTTAAACCAGAACTGGGAGATACAAGGCATCTGATTTCTGGGTGACCCCCTCCAACAGGTCACTCAGAGGGACGGTCTGCAGTCACTGTCCGTCTCCCAGGTGAAGGATGGAAAAACAGACGGAATCTAAGAGGACAGAAGGGGAGGCAGATAAGGACAGGGGGGGTTTGATTGATTAGGGCCAGCAAGTGTGCTGCTAGTGCTCGCTGAGGTCAGGGCTGGGGGGTGTGTCTCTGAGGGGTGGTGGTGGGGCGGGCGGACGACAAAGACTAACAACAACACACCCCAGCAGCCACTGTGAACCACAACTCCCTTTCCACCAATCAGGACGGGATGACATGAAGGCACTCCATATATGGCAAGTGTATACAGAGAAACATGCACACACAGACACGTGCACATGGTCACATGCGGAACAAAGCGACGGAACGGCAACGAGGGCCAGGTCCTACTGAAAGGCAAGAGCGATTTTGCCACACAGAAAAAGCTTTGAGGGAGAATGGGTGCGACTTGAAGGCTGTTAAAATGGCTGAAGATGCAAAGTGTGCCGGACGATGACGCCTGTGAGTAACACTTAAATTTGAGAAGTAGCAGACTTTCAAACTCAAATTATACCAATTAAAAAAATTCCAAACTTCCAATATTTTTTTATTATTTTTGCACTTAGTTTGCCTTTTTGCCCTGAATGTACTGCCTCTTCAAAAGGGGTGTCTGTCTATATGGAGCAGCAAGGCCTAAAAGCAGAAGCGGCCGGGGGGGGATGGGTGAAACACCAGGGGACATGGCTGCGGTTCTGCCGCTGCATGAGGGTGATACACATGACAACAGCCAATAAAAACACATCAGGCCAAAGGAAAAACCATTTTCCTAAGTGCCTTTAGGAGCAGACAACAAACTTCCAGAGCCAGTCTGGAGCACGAGACTAGCGGCACTTTTCCACTGCCATGCAGGAACCAAGCCGTATCTGACCTGTACTGCGGACAGACACTAGTTACAGCTCAGTTCCGGCTCACTTTGGTTTTCCACCGCAGAAGGGTTGGCTTGGCAGGTTCGGAGAGAGACAGTAACATAAAACCAACGAGGCGTTTATTTACTGTTCACATAGCGTACCTCATGATTTACTGTGTACTATTTCCTGAGAAATGCCGTGATACATTAGCATCCAACGCTAGTGGAATTATTAGCATTATGTTGCATACGTTTGCATTAACAAATCTTCAAAGTACTTTTCCCAAAGTAGGAGGTTGGAAATTTTCAAGTTCCGGAGTTATCAGGAATGCATCAATGTATCACAATGTAACAGATAAATAATATATAGAATATACCCTTTATTCCTGCAGATAATCCATGCATATCGATTTCAGAAATAATTAACTACTTGATTTGTCCACTTAATAAGGCTGAAACAGATCAGTAATTTGACCTCCCTTTACCACCTTGTAACTCAAGCCAAAAAGAATTATGAGCTTGTTAACATGCATGCCGGGCTCCTCTGACACAGCTTACGAAGAGAGGCGACGCCCTCCTAACCTCATGCGGTGAGACTGAACTTCGCAAAACGACATCAGCCCCAGATCGTTTACCAATTTTGGCAGGATCGTAAAACAGACACAGATCACACAAAAGCTACTAGAAGCACTTTGACGACAATCAGGTTAGGAGGAGCGGATATCCAAAACCTGTACCACTAATTAGCCTCATTGCTAAATTGAGGAGTGCATCCCAAACTAATTTGAGTCAATTCCAGCCACAAGAGTCAGCCATTGCTTTCAGCGCACCAACTTAACGCTCGATTCGTTAACAGTTTTATCTCACGGGTGGATTTGCTTGTGTGTGGAAGTTAAGTCAGTTTGGTGCTAGCAGGTCACTCATGATTAGGTCGATTTCCCTGCAGGGGTGAAGGGCTCGTTCCGGCCAGAACTCCCACCTGATTGTTCCTGTCGGAGAGGGCAACGGGCTCATCATGCTCCTGAAGTCGCCGTCGGGAATGTTGATTTTCAGAGGCGAGATCTGGGGGTAGAGCAGCCTCACAGGGGACAGTGCCCCCTCCTCCTTGCAGGCCTCTTTGTGGTACAGCGCCGTGAACTGAATCTTGATTGACGTGCTGGGGAAGCGAAATGTACACCTGGGAGAGAGGGGGCAGGATAAAGGGGAAGCGTTTAAACTCACTGGGAGGCATTTCGACCGAATAATCTATACAATACAGCAAGCGGCCTGGCTACAAGTGCGACGTCTGATTTCGCCGAGGAATTTCCACCAAAAATGCGACAAATACTGCTGCATGGTAGAGTTGGACAATTGATCAAAATTTTATTGCAATTATGATGTTGGCTTTCAATGATCACCAAAGCAAAATAACTGATAAAATGATGCTCCATTTATGTAGTGCTACAAACCCAGTGGACTCCATTCCAGCCACTTTGAATGGGTTTCTCAATTATATTTAAAGTTTAAGGAAATCCAATGTTAAAGATTTTAAAAACTTAAAAAAAATAAATGCATGTTTCCAAAGTCAAGTAACTGCGTTTAATATTTGCGATTTCAATATTAACCAAAATAATCGTGATTATGATTTTTGCTATAAAGCGAGCACCCCTACAGCATGTCATATTACAAAGAAATGTATACGCCAAATTTACACGGACTTTTGGGCGTCACAATACACATCTCAATAATATTTTAGGCACATTACTCATCTGCTCACCAAATTATCAGGCAAGTAAACGCCCATATAGTATGGAACAACTGGTGTCCCGACACGTTTCACCCGTCATCTAAAAGTCCTAGTGATTACAGCACATACTCCGTATATTTTCGATTACTTCGTGATGTGATCTTCTTGCACATTTGTGCGCGCTTTTAGTGAGATTTTCCACCAAATGCTACTTACACCTCTCAAAACTTTGATTATAATAAGATTGCAAATCGCTGCGCTACTAGTCGTTATTAAAAGCGTAAAAGACTTCCAGATCGTCAGCCTCTTATCTGATGGTCTTAGGCTCCTCCTCCTGCAAAGGGCATGACGTCACAGCGGGCGGAAGTAACTGTGCTCATGCCCACCAGGTGGCAAAAAAAAAACTGAGCGACAGCATTAATGTTCGGCTTGAATCCTGTAAAAACACATCTAACATGGGGAAAAAGCTGCCGTGCGATTAATCGTACAAATTGATATAGCTCCTATTTCTTGTTATCTTTTTACAGAGGGATCCACGTGCGATACTTATTCAGCTTTCTGCAGTCATGGAAATGTGCCACAAGGACGGAGCGCTGTAACTGACACTACCTCACGATGAAGGTAATGTGCCGCATTCGGGACTCTTCTAGCAACCGCTCATTCGACACAAAGTCAAACCAGCGGTAGCCAAGGATTCTCCAAAGAGAGACAGGTACCGAAGGAGTCCAGTCTTCATCTCAAGTCACTGGATAGTGTCCATGTCTCACAGCCATACAGTAAGACAGGGAGCACCAGGACTCTAGACTTGGACCTTCGTCCTTTTGCAAAGATATCGGGAGCCTCACTCAACCCTTTCCAGTGACCTCATGACTCCCCCCCCCCCCCAAGCTCTTCCAATCTGTCTGCTGACTTCAGAGGAAGAGTCACCAGAGACATGAATGTCGCTGCCGAGGCAGGTAAATCTCGCGAAGGTGCACATTATCCCTGCAGACAGACACACTACTGATGGCTGTGCCCGAGTCATTATACGCCTGAATCTTGGTTTTAATCCATGACACTTGCAATCCCAAACACTCAGAATCCTTGCTCAGTCTCTCAAGAGCCCCGATCAGAGCCTCCATTGACACAGTATCGTCGGCAAAGTCAAGACCAGTAAAACTTCACCAAAAGATGCCCTACAACCACTGAACCCCATGACCCTGCCCATGCAAGCAGTTAACAGAGTTAACAGAACACGCCCTTGATGAACCCCAGAATCATCTAGAAAGAACGCCGAGGGTCTCTCTTCACTCTGCACAGCACTCACAGTACCAGTGTAATGTAGCCCGGCCATGACTTCCAGCAACTTCGGGGGGATCCCGCGAAGTCTCAGAATGTCCCACAGGGCAAGTCGATCAACGGAGTCGAACGCTTTACGAAAATCGTCAATGGGTGCGAAGAACATCTGCCGATATTCACGCTTGTGCACGATGAGAACAGTCAGTGCCAGGATACGGTCGATGGTAGACTTCTTAGGTGTAAAACCAGACTGCTCCAGCTGCCAGCGAGTAAGTGATCCTGGATCCTGTTAAGGATGACCCTAACAAGGACCTTACCCGGCACTGAAAGCAGTGTTATTTCCCTGTAGTCTCCACCATCTAGGCGATCACCCTTCCCTAGCTGGAGGATCAGCTTTAAACAACTGCTCAAAGTAGCTGGTCCAGCAAATCACAACTGCAGTGTCGTCCGTAAGAACTGTTCCGTCACAGATTCAGATGTACGTCATGCTTTGATTTCTCTGTAAGCAGGACGTGGGTCACTAGACCGCAGACGATGTGCCACCTGCTCACAAATTCGTCTAACAAACGCCTCCTTATCTGCCCTCGGAGCCTTCACAGCCGTCCTCCTCAGTTCTTAGTAGGGACTGGAGTTGCCACCAGGTCGTGCGCTGTGACTCCCCTCGATAATATCCTGCACACTGATTAGATAAAGATACTTTTTCTAGGTACACAAGTCTGGACCGAAATATTGGCTGTTTAGCGGTTTTAAGTCAAAAGGTTTAATTTTCCTGGGTTAACCACACGTTTCAGCCCACGATGGGCAAAATCAAAACAAGGAGAGCTCTCTCTCTATCACACACACTCTCTCTCTCACCTGAAGTCCACCCAGACAATCGCACAAAAAGCTGAACGTGTGTGATGGGAAGACGCACCATTTGTTTGGACTCGGCTGGCGTGTCAGCCCCGGGCGGACAGCCCCGGCTTTAGGAGCGGAAGTGGAGACACAGGTGCACAAACGCTAACACCACACTAAAGCTCAAGGTCTCACAGTAACAACAAACTGCACACTAAATCTATCCCCATGGTCATGTGACCACAACCCACAATCTGGAAATATCCATCCGCATGGCTTGAATGAAGTGAAGTCTATATAAACCTCAGCTGCAGGAAGACATAGGAGCTGAAATGGGACACTTTCACATCCTTCAACGAATACAAGCCCAGCTTCCAAACAACTGCACTACAACTGCACTCTAAGTATTGCTAATCACAGATTTGCTCCCATTCTTGCTTAGGTTGTGCAGCCAAACTGGTTAAATCTAGATCTAAGGGAACGCATTCGCTGTACTCTGCGCCAGCCTACCAACCGGCTCTGTGAAATACCACAGCCATAAATACTGGAAGATCTGGACAAAGTCCAGCCATGGCTGTAAGAGTCCACTACCTCATGTGGTTCCCCTGACCCAGCTCTCCTGTAATCAGCCACATGGGGTCCATACTGCTCATTTGACCCAAAATAAACCCTCACTGGTCTCCTGAAGCCTCCTCTATCTCCAGCACCGATATCTGCTCACTTTTTAATCAAAAAGACTAAGATGGAGAGAAAAATAAAAAGAAAATGACATTGGAAAATGAGGACTTTAACTCCTGTACCCCAGATGCCTTTCCCACCAACCAGTCCTTCCAAAAGCCACCCTGCAGGCCTCGCACGCGTCCCGTACAGAGAATCAAGCTGGCCTTGTCCCATCGGGGGAGACGGCTTTCTGTTTGGGTTTCGTATTTGCTTGCTGCACAAAATATCCCAAGTGAAGGAAGCCAGGACCTTCTTTCAAAGGTCCCAAAACTTTCTTTCAACGATACGCCACGAAGAAATGGGAAACTAAAAGCCCTAACCCTGTCAAATCTGCTACTCCACAAGGCCCCCTAATGAAGTACACTATATTTTAATACTGACATACTCTTCCCATTTGCAATTCTACTTAAATTGTGAGTTTACTCCTGTGGCTGCATGGACAATACAGACAAGACGATTGAGGGCGACTGATTTAGCTCCTGAACATGGAAAAAAAAAAAGGAAAAAAAAAAAAAAAGTGGGGAAAGGATCTATTGCTTGCAAATAGATCAAGGCTGTAACAGTGCAAGAATTCATTGGGGACAATTTGGTTTGGAATGCACAATGAAACAAATTAATACATTCATCGTCATGGATGGAACCTAAATCCACAATGTTCAACACAAAAACTATTATACTAATTGTGGCTGCGAGTAGGTTACAGCTAATGCTGGTTACTGTGGGAGATCCTCCCACATCACTAAAATGGGTAGACTGGGAACACTGCGGTTTCCAAAAAAATTACACCAGCACTGGGGAGAGAGTAGTTAAGACTAAGATTGTCTGTTGGCTGTTATACCAAACTCGGGCATTTAAGGAGCTTTTGCCAGGAAATACAGACCGGGTTAAAATAAATTACTAAGGCTATATTGGGTGTTTAACGTGACGGATATAGGAGCATATCGACTGTAGACCAGAACAGGGTCTAAACGGGATTTAGTGCATTATTACTGTTACGATGCAGTCTTATTTTTACATTTTTAACTAACATATTTATTTTTGCAATGTGCAAATCGGCTTAGGTTTTGTTATACAGACACACTGACAGACCCATTGCCTTAAGTTTAGATTACAACTGTTCCTAATAGGGTTTGCAGTTTTAATAATAAAGCAATTAACAACAAATTCTGCTGTCCCTGCCGTACCAGAATTGCACCGAGTCCTGAACTTAAAAGTGTGCCTTTTACCGAACTGTGAATTCTGTGCACCATTACACCCATAAGACAGATTTTACGCATCTTATTGGTGTAATGGTGCACAAAATTCAGTTTTTTTTTTGCCACGTTATTCGTTTCATCACATTTTCACCTTTGCGACACACTTCGGTTCTCACCCGTGTAAAACTGGAAAAGCACGTGAGGTCTGAAGTGAAGTATAACATTGGTAAACATGCAGACACACCAGCTTCCATAACCCTGTCCCCTTAATGTACACAGAAAAAAAAAAATGATAAAAGCAGATAGCTTAGGGGCTGAGGAACTGACCTTCAGACTGTGCTAAAAATCACCCAGGGACATCCCCTTTAGTGAAGCACCTAATTCAAGATGTGGAGTGGAGATGAAATGTGCATTTAAGTCCTTTTGTGCAGGTAAATGTGAAAAGATGTACCTTTTCCCCCATCCATTCTGCAAGCAAAAAAAAGACTGCAGTACATTCAGATATACCTAAACGTTAATCACTTAAAACTGAAAAATATAAAAAGTCGAACCCTGTTGCACATGAGAATCAAACAATATTAGTATGATATAAAAGCAAAACATAACAATAATCTTTGTTAGAATACTATCACTATTATTTAGGAATTATTTTCATTGCTCATTGTCATGTTGAATCCATGCAAAGATTGAAAGCATAATAAAAGTAAATATTTTAAATAATCTTTACATCTATTTAAAAACTACAAACTGAACAGGCAGTGACATCCAAAGGCAACTTGACAGGATTAGCCAACACATTGGGATTGGGACCGTTTTCGTTTTCAGTGTCACACTGAATAAATGGGAAACCAGTTAATTCACATGGACAGACACTGATACTGATGCAGTTTACATTTTGCATTAGTTCAGTTTTACAGCTACCAGAAGCAGCACAGCAATAAAACAATATTTCACACACATTTGTCTTAAGAATAAAAAAAAAAAATCTGTATATTTTTCTGGTTTAATTTGACGCAAAATCAAATACTTTAAACGTGACAAATACATGCCATTCGACATTCGTCAAGTGTTTTGAAACGCCTATGAAAGTATAGTTGTACTGTTTATTAGAGTATGCTAGAGTATGCACTGATTAAATCATGTTTGTTTGCACAGCTGGATTCCCATTTCAAACAGTAGTTTTATGTTTTTATGTAGGAGAAATATTTGTGATAGTAAGTTTTACCAGCTGCCACAGCTCCCGTCTATTGACTTCACTTTATATTATCTGCAAGCTCCAAGGGCAGGCCGGTTACAGCAGATCTACCGCTTTCCAGGAAGCGGAACGCGGCACCGCATTCCCCTCAGGTCGGTGAGTAATGTGCAAAAAACATACTGCACTGTTACTACAAAAATCACCTCAAGCTGGCGACACATTAACGTGTTTTTATGTGAATATTAGTAAATGGGGTGGCTGAATACCACTGCAAACGGAGCATTTTCTTTTTTTAACTTCATCGAAGTCCCCCAGCCCCGCGGACCCCCGGTCCAGACTCACTCCCTGGGCAGCTGCAGGGGAGGCGCCCCCCTCCGTTGGAAGACGCCGTCCACGAAAACGCCGTTCTTGCCCAGGCAGCGCAGGTAGAAAAAGGGATCCTCGAAGGTGATCTGGAAGTGCCGCCTGGAGATGAAGTTCGAGTGGCCCATGCTGACGTCCACGGAGCCGTGCGACGAGTTGCGGCCCACAGTGATCACTTTGTGGCGCATGGCGAACTCCAGGTCCCTGCCCTCCAGGCGCGCCAAGGCCGGCGGCAGGATCGCAGCCGAGACCGTCATGGGGCTGCGGGGGGCGGACTTCAGGGCCAGCAGAGCCCGAGCTCCGGTATCCTCCTCGAAATCGGCCATCTTCTACTCCGAAAATACACCGGGAACTGCAGCCGTCTCGGTGGGAACAACTAGCCGCCGCATGGGCCGGGCTGCCGCAAACACGCGTGCCGGAGCGCCCGGAGCCGGGGCTTACTGCTGGGACGTTACGATATCTGGTGCTCGGCTCAGAGGGTCACGGAGCCCTGCATTGTGTTTAGCGGGATCCCTCCAAAAGCGTAACTTTTATTCTTTATTGTTAATACTTTTAATTAGCTGCTACAGTGCCAGAAATATAAAAAGGAAATTGTGTAATAAAACCGATTGGTCTTTTTTAAGGTATCCGATGGCACCTGTTCGAAATCAATAACTTAAAATAGATCAAGGCTTGTTTGTATTGCCCTGCAACTTCAGGTGATGCTCACTTGACGAACATCCTGATGCAAGTACTTTTACCGCAAGATTCCCGACGGCTAGAAATCGTGATGTCAAGGACAGGCTTTCGCCAAGACATATTTAAATACCCGACTAAACGAATTACCAAGAAGGGGTACAGCAAGGAGTTAACAGTCAAGCAGTTCCCGGAACTGGGCGACACGTGCGTTACATGTGGCACTGGCCTAATGACAAGATAAAACGAAACTTAGCTGTGATTTTTTTTTTGACACGCCGACGCTTTTCACTTGCCCCGAGACTTCCGTTTCGCCATCAAGTCAAAATCCTTAGAGCGACGATGTTTTCGTGAGATTTGGCGACGACGTCATACCTTATGCAGCCAGTCCACAGAGTCAGTGTTTATAAACACGAAAAGTACAAGCGACATAAAAAACCTGGCCGGTGGATTAAGAGCAGGAACCGGAAGGAGTAGCGTTCGTTGTTGTCCACTAGATGGCGGTGTACACTGAGGCACTCCAGAATCATCTCACGCCAAGTTCTTTAGATCAGGTCGAGGAGTAGGAACCGGGGAGGACGTATATCCCCCAATATTTAATTTGGATTAATTCACACCCCCACCCCCTAATAAAAACAAACATTTGGATTAGAATTATCAAATTGCATTCCCCCAATATTAAACTCTCTCCTATACCGTTGTGTTCAGCTATCCATTTACTAATTGCTTTTAAGCTTACTACTCATGCAGCCTATCCCAGTCAGCATAGGTATACCAAGGGCAAGATGCCAGTCCATCACAAACAGGGATGGGCAGTATTTCTGATGCATGTATTTAAAACGCATATTTCGAGTACAAATTTGTATGTTGAATTTTGTACAAGGCTCACCAGTGAGCAGCATCTAAAATTTAATTTTATCCTGTTTCTCAAGACTTGAAGTGGGAGCCCAACATCAACTGCATCAAATTAATACATTCATTATCATGGATGGAACCTAAATTCACAGTGTTCAACACAAAAAATATTATACCAATTGTGGCCGTGAGTAGGTTACAGCTAATGCTGGTTATTGTGGGAGATCCTCCGACATCACTAAAATCGGTAGACTGGGAACACTGCGGTTTCCAAAAAATTACACCAGCATTGGTGTAATTTTCACTGATGTAGAATTCCACTGGGTTGCAACGTCTTGAATAAGCAATTCCTTTTTCAGTTAAGTTCACCTTGCTGCTGTTGTAATTCCCGAGCATTTGACGAACTGTGTTTAAAATGACCAACAATTTTGTGACATTTTGACAAAGTACTGTACTACCAAATCCACTCCGGTGCAGAGAAACCATAATGGAACTTTGCAAACTTTTCGTGGACCAAGGAGGAAGTGCTCTCGCAGCTGCTGTCATGTTACACGCACTGTCGGCTCCAATTCTGGTTAGTCTTTCATCGATATGCTATTCTTTTGCAATACTCTGAAAATGCTGAGCACATGCCTCCGCATAATGGCGTTTTGTAGTTTTGCTCTCAGTTAATGCAAATGACAATAGATTCCACTGTTCATCAATGAAGTGAACCGTAACACCAAGGTAGTTCTCATTACTTACAGATATCCAATAATCCCCAGATAGGGCAACGTACTGAGCTCTTTCTAACATGCTCATTTATAACATGCTCACTATTCTAGACATAATAGTTCTTCTGCATGGTATATTATAAGATGAATCTCCTGACGCAACTCAAATGACATCTTTCAGAATTTAACCAGTTTACTGTATGTATCGGTGTCCTAAAATCCCTGCGGTTTTGAGCATAGGCAAGAGTCATTTGTTGGGGCGACATCAGAGGCCTTCTGGAAATATAAGTAGATCACATCATAGGCCTTTTTGTGATCAATTTCTCTTGTAGCTTCCTCAAAGAACTCAAGTAAAGTTATTAAACAGGATCTGCATCTCCTAAATCAATGTTAGCTATCCCTTAGAATATCATTTGAATCCAGATAAACTACAGTACCATTTCATTTGGATTATAGCTTCCATTGCTTTTCTAGTTATTCAAGTTAAACTGATTAGTCTATATGTCATGGCCTGCTCGTCCGATCCTCCTGTGTGCCACGCCCCCCTCGTTACCTCGTGTTAATTCCCGATTGTGATCACCCGTTGCCTGTTATTTTCGGCTTGTCCTGTGTATTTCAGTCTGCGTTCGAGTTAGTTTCCCCAGATCCGTCATTAATTTTTGTTGCCGTCTGCTCTGTTTGTCCCATAATAAACCCTCGTATCCTGCTTCCTTGCCTGCCTGCCTCATCCTTCCCTGGCTCTTGCCTGTTCCCATGACACCGGTCGCAACAGAATGACGGATCTTGGAAAAGCGCCTCCCCAGACCAAGGATCAGCGCCTCAGTCTCCTACAGGAGGTCATATATTAGCTTAATCAGCCCGAGGTCCGGGGGGACCCTGAAGCCCTTAGTTTAGCCAGCCGGAGCGGGACCCTCCTGAGTGAGGGACCCCCGCCAGGAAAATCTCCGGCAGATAGAGGAGAGCCCAGCTGCGCTGCACGCTGCTGAGGCTGTAAACCCGCTGTCTGTCCTCCCGGAGATGGCGCACCCTCCACTAACAACTGCTAGCCAAAAGAAGAAGAGGAGAAAGATAAAGGAGAAGCCAGAGGATGTTCCGACAATCCTCCTGGGAGCCACTTCTCTCTCCCCAGCGTCTCTTCCTGCCAGTGATCCCCGATCACCCCGGACATCACCCCCGCAGCTTCCCCCTTCCGGGGGACTCGTCTGGCACTTAAAGGGTCCAGGGCAGTGTGGGACGCTATCCCGTGGGTCTCGTGGGTGCTTAAAGGGGCAACGCCTGCATGTGAGGTGCCAACCCTGGCCCCTATCCCTGTCCTGCCTGTCCCGCCGGCGCCTGACGTGCTTGATCTGCCTGTTCTGCCTGTCTTGCCAGCGCTTGTCCTGCCTGATCCTAACCTGCTTTTCACTGAAACTGTCTTTCAGTGTCCGGAAAGGGGAGAGGACACAGGCCTTGGCTGGGGCTCGGGGGGGGGGGGGCGCCCGAGGGTGCTTTGGCTCCGGCTGGGCAGTCGCCTGCGTGTCCCCATCCAACGCCTCGTGAACAGTCC
>JAODKE010000050.1:7078403-7091268 GCA_026779605.1 Mormyrus hasselquistii | reverse complement strand
ACAAGGTCACGGGATACACGCTGTTCCTTCTCAAACTGATATAATTATAAGTATAAGCAGCAGTAGCTATTACTCTGCAGGAGATAAACAGTTCAGGAAGCTGTTGAGATAGAAATTCAGTATCTTAATATCCGCTAGGAAATGAACAGTTACAGCCCTGTCCACAGAAAACACGACAATGTGAAACGCTATAAATATGACTGTTACCTCTGCTGTGCACGAACACTTCACGGTGGCTAACAGATGCCTGAATCACCATTTACAGCAGATAATTTCACAAGGAAACAAAACAGCATTGATTGTGTTGTTTTGTATCTCGGGCCATCTTAAGTGCTAACTCTTTGTGAAATCTTAGAAATACATTCAAAACCAAAGGCATAGGCAGAGGAGACAGCAAAGCTAAATGAAGCCATCAAGATGTATGACATACGAAAAACATCTTTGGGGAAGGATGTGTTTAGATTATGTTGTTCCCCAGAAGTACCTGAGTTTATCGAGGGCCATCGCTTGCTTTGAAGGATGCCAATATTAATTAAAGGGGTTCTCATAAGTGTCATGTCCTGCATCCCTTCCCCCTTGTTCCTCTCCTTACAGCCCTCGTGTGAATCATCTCAGGTGCCTCTCATCTGCTCCCTCATGTGCCCTTTATAGAGTCCTTCTGTCCTGTGATCCCTAGTCCAGTTATAGAAGTTATCACCTGTATGTGCTCCTGAGTGTACCTTGTACATTGTGTTCCTGCCTATTTCTCACCTCCCCATTTTGACTCCTTGTGGTCCGTCTTATTTGCCCTGTCTTTATTGTAAAGCCCCTTTTGATTTCTTGCCTCCATCCTTGCCCTTGACGTGACAAGAAGAACCTGTCCTTAATGATGCATGCTCATCTCCTAAATCAGAGGCCATTTATATAATCCCACCAGCTCTGGCAGGGGGAGATACTATAGTGGAGATGCTTCCAAAGAACACATCTGGGCAAAATGGAGATCAAGGGTATTAGGAATTTTATCCTAGAAGAAATTCCACATGCAACACCATTGAATGAATGAATGAATGAAATAAAGAGACAAGGAACAGTGGAATTAGCCCAGGTGTTTGTGGTGTGGTTTGTGGTCCATAGGCAACAAATGTGTTTGTATGTGTGTGTGTGTGTGTGTGTTTCTGAACAAACACAGTTTCATTACTCTAAGATAGTCCAGCAGCATTCCATTCTGAACAAGCTTGGAAACCTATTTATCAGCAGTCATAGATTATTATCAGCACCTGAATCTACTGCTGCTATTGCTATCCCTCAGTAACCTGGCAGCAGTCATTCTAGGTACACAGCTGCTGTGTAACAGAGCACCCGATTCCTGTCTCATGCTCAGTTATTGCAGCACATCATTTATAAAACAAGTCACTGGAAGTGTAAACGGAATACTTCACCTGAACCAAACGGAGTACTTCACCTGATCCAAACGGAGTACTTTACCTGAACCAAACGGAGTACTTTACCTGATCCAAACGGAGTACTTCACCTGAACCAAACGGAGTACTTTACCTGAACCAAACGGAGTACTTCACCTGATCCAAACGGAGTACTTTACCTGAACCAAACGGAGTACTTTACCTGAAACGTCCAGTTATGGGACTGTATTTTATGTAAAATGTTGCATATGAAAAAGCTTCCATCATGTAAACTAATAAATCAAAATTAATTTCTTTGAAAATACTCCAATTTGCTAAAATGTCCTGTCATTATACACTTCCAGGAAGGTGACCTTAAAGCTCCTGATTAGACTCTTCAACACAGAGAAATATTTGCATGTGTCTGACAAGAGGTGATATCCATTTCCCTCAAATGATATTATAATTAAAGTCAGCATTGGAGATCACAATGGACATGGTGTGGTCCACGAAGACAGCTGTTTCCACAAGGATTCTTGGGGGTTAGTGAGCAGTCACTCTGTACAAGAGCCTGGATCTCTGGGATGATCTAAAATGTAGGCATTAGTGATGTTGGGACACAAAAGTGTAAGATAGCTTTGACTTTGAAGTGAACACGGCACTCCGCTTTGCCTCGGTAGACCACGGTGGCCTGGCCAAACTCACATTTTGTTAAATTTAGGGTGAGATAAGCAGCAGGAAGCTAACCAAATACAGAAAAAGATGGACTACATCTCCGGGCCAGGAGACACTCTAGACAATTAAATCATCCAGGTACGCCTCACAATTAAAACATGAAAACTTGCTGGTGAATTCTGAAACACAAACAGCATAACAGTGTACTGTAAAAATTATCAGGTTTGACAAAGGCAGAATTTTTCCCAGCATAGTTAGTTAATGGAATTTGCCCATACCCTTATAAAAGATCAGTCTTACTGACAACACAGCTGAACTAAGATGATATGCAGTAAGGTAATATTGTCGGGCTTCGTAACGGCATTCACTGCACAGAAATCTGCACAAAATCGAGATGCACCATGAAGTCGTTCTCCATGGCGTGCCAAGGATTCTGCCAGATGTTCCCAGCAGACCCAAACAATATGCTTGTGTCTGCCAGGTCTGACTGGCTTCCTTCCCCAGCAGCAGAGCTAACCCATCACCAGGTGGCGATCAGTTGACTCCACCCCTCTACTCACCCGAGTGTCCAATACATGCGGCCGCAAGTCCGATGATACGACCAAGTCGATCATCGAATTGCGGCCTAAGGTGTCCTGGTTCTAAGTGTACATATGGACACCCTTATGCTTGAACATGGTGTTCATTATGGACAATACGTGACGAGCACAGAAGTCCAATAACAAAACACCACTCGGGTTCAGGGGGCCATTCCTCCCAATCACACCCCTCCAGGTCTCACTGTCATTGCCCACGTGAGCATTGAAGTCCCCCAGCAGAATAATAGAGTCCCTGGGAAGAGTGCTCGCCAACAACCCCTTCCAAGGTCTCCCAAAAGGGTGGGTATTCTGAACTGCTGTTTGACACATAAGCGCAAACAACAGTCAGGACCCATCCCCCCACCTGAAGGTGAAAGGAAGCTGCCCTCTCGCCCACCTCAGTAAACTCAATGTACAGGTACCCAGCCAGGGGGCAATAAGTATGCATGCACAACCCCACTTGGCGCCTCTCTCCGTGAGCAACTCCAGAGTGGAAGAGAGTCCAACCCCCCTCAAGGAGACTGGTTCCTAAGCCCAAGCAGTGCGTCGAGGTGAGCCCGACTATATATAGTCGGAACCTCACAACCTCGCGCACCAGCTCAGACTCCTTCCCCATCAGAAGGGTGACATTCCATATCCCTAGAGCTAGCTTCTGCAGCCGAGGAACTGACCCGCCTTCGGCCACCACACAACTCGCACTGCACCTGACCCCTTTGGCCCCTCCTACAGGTGGTGAGCCCATTGGATGAGGGACCCACATGCCTCCTTTGGGCTGTGCCCGACCAGGCCCCATGGGTGCAGGCCTGGCCACCAGGGGGGGCCCCCAGTGACCTGTGTCCGGGCAAGGGAGAACATGAATCTATGTTTGTATTCATCATAAGGGGTCTGATGAGCCGCACTTCATCTGGTTCCTTACCCAGGACCTTCTTGCCTTTGCCTTTTTGCCTTGACTCTACCAAGGGCATAAAGCCCCAGGCAACATAGCTCTGGGGATCATTGGAACATGCAAACCCATCCACCATTATAAGGCGTGGGCTCCAATAAATAAATAAATAAATAAAAGAAATCAATAAAAAAAAATTTAAACACTGTGCTCTTTGTCATAGCATAAAAATACTATACATAAATCTGCTGGAGCCTCCTCTGGTTTGAGTCATTTGAATGTTGAATGCACTATAAATTTTCTAACAGCACCACAAATCTCTGTAAGATTGATAGCATGGCTTTGACTGAGCCAACAAAGGACTCACTCCTTACAATTCTCGACACTGGCATCACAGTCCTGGCAAATGCTGATTTTATTCCAATGTTTTTATACCATCCATCGTCCTTTAAAAGTGCCCGGTGTCAAGAAGCTTCACAACATGTTGCTGCCACCTCCAAAATTCATTGCTCAGTATTTCTTAATCTGCTGATAATAGTAAGTCTGTACCACATGTGGAGCTTGCAACCAAAAGTTACAATATTCACCACTGCACAGCATGAATCTGCTCCCTGTGTCTTAAGACAAGGTAGAAATTTATTGATCCATGTTGGGATCAATTTATCTTTCTAGCAGGATAACATAACTAATAACAGACGGTGAATACATAAAGGAGTCATGAATAAAATAAACATAAATGTAAAACCTTAACCTTAAACATTAACCACATCACTCCTATGCTTTCTGGCAAACACTGGAGCCTTTGAGCCTGCTCTGTTTAAGTACTGCCTTGTTCTTTTCATCCTTCCATACACACCAGGCTATTGTGCACTTGATAGTATTGACTGCTGCACTTGACTCTTTCAGCGTGATCAATGGACTCTCCATTCTTGTCTGGCAGCAAACTTTTGAGGGATGGTATCTTGTATGAATTGCCAGGGCTGTGTGATGCGAGTTTCACTATATCAGTATTTCTCTTTAATTATTTCCACAACATTTTGCGCCTTGCCATTGATCTATAAACAAATTTTTATTCAGATAATGTGACAGCTAGTGCCCTGCAGTGGGGGACTCAGGCTGTTTGAAGGGCAAGTGCGAAAAAATAAAACTGCATGACATGCTCTCCCCACCAGTAGATAGGTACACTATGTATGGTGGATTAGTCTTCATATCTTCATCCTAGATTAAGATTATTCAACTTCAATTAATCATTGAATCAACTACAGAAACAACCTAGATATCACATTTTCAGGCGCATAGGAACACCTAGAGGTGTATGTACAGGAAACTGCATCCCATGGCGGGGCACCTTATCCCATTTTTTTCAGTAGAAGGGCAGCCATCAGAGAAATTTTTCACTCCATCACAAAGGCACTTCATCATGTGTGCTCAATTAAAAGGGCACCCCAGAGGGCACTTCAGGAATTATTACCACCAGAAAAGCACCTCAAGTTTACTCAATTGCCAAGGCACTACATGACATATTCTTGCTAGAACACCTGCTGTCATACCCACACATGCATGGACAACCTATACAGCATCACATCATATTTTATCCACTGGAAAGGCCCCCCTTTTTTGACACTTAATCTTGTAGGGGTGGCGTAGAGGACCATTGTAAGGGCACCTGATAGGACACTGCATCACATTCTCTCCACTAGAGGTCAGAAGGGCACTTCATAATAGCACCCTTTTCCATTGGGAGGGTACCCATAGGGACCACTTAGACCATTGTAAGGGCATTGTATAGGGCACTGCATCACATTCTCCCCACTAGAAGGGCACTTCATTTATTACACCCTTTATCATTCTTCCATTGGGAAGGTACCCATAGGGACCATTTAGACCACTGTAAGGGCACCTTATAGGGCACTGCATCACATTTCCTCCACTAAAAGGGCACTCATTAAAACACTTTATCAGATTCTCTTGTTCTATAGGGTGCATAATTTCACACTGAGGTTTTTTTTCAGTTTTTTCACCAGGGGACATTTGCCCCCAACCCCCTGTTCCCCCCTTGAGTGGTACACAGGCAATGAGAGAATTTTGCCTTTGTTTGGAAAACTGTAAATGTAAAATCTCTGCAATTTTTAAGTTACTATAATATTTGTGCAATCATCATCAACCCCTTACCATTACTGCCAAACTAAAAATCTATTTCGCTCATTTTCCTTTTGAAGAGTGGTACAGGTCATGTCCATGGTAAACGTTAATTCCTAGGGTGCCGCATGTACAGCATTCTTATCAGGAAGCAGCCAGGATCCTGGCCTTATATTATTTGATTGATGTGACCAATTAGGAATTTAAAGCCTGCACAGAACCAGACAGAGCGTCACCTGGGAAGCTCAGGCAGAACACGAGTCAGTCGGGTCAACTGGAGCATTAAAAGTGGAAGAGGAATCAGTCCTGCACTTCATTAATAAAAAAGCAGATTTACTGATCTCAGGCCACAATCTGATCAATTATTTAAGACCTGCAGTTTTTCTTTCCGTTCCAACCACTGGTGGTGAATTTAACTAGCAGAGCAGAGAACAAAACAGACATCAGTGAACTCAGTGAGATCTGGAGGATTAATGATATGTAGCCTGACTCAGGTCGTTAAAGTTGACCTCTCTAACAAAAAAAGATACTTCTGTGTGGAATAGCGACATTTGCGAGGCCA
Source organism: Mormyrus hasselquistii (assembly GCA_026779605.1). Taxonomy (NCBI): domain Eukaryota; kingdom Metazoa; phylum Chordata; class Actinopteri; order Osteoglossiformes; family Mormyridae; genus Mormyrus; species Mormyrus hasselquistii. Next base: position 7,085,052 of record JAODKE010000050.1, on the reverse strand, counting down.
GAAACACTACCAGGATTTCCTGTATATAGCATCCTGTTCCTCCCATGCATTGCAACTTCAAAATCTGGACTGAACACTTCAAAAGTTTTTATCCACAAGCAATAAGACTTCTCACCTTGTGTACCTACCCCTCCATTTTTACCTATTGCATTTTTGTATGCTGCCTTGCACTCACCACTCACATAGTGTTGTTTCTGCTTGTGTGCTATTGTTTTTTTGATATTTTATATTTTTATATTTAGTATATTTCTATTGCACTGCAATATAGATGTACATAGCATATTCAGTAGCTTTTCACGCTACAAGCTACTTATGATTAAAAGTAACTAAGCTACCGCCAAGCTACTGTTTTAATTTAGTTACACTGCAAGCTACAGAGAAAGTAATTAACTACAACAAAGTTATTTCATCTGATAATACTTAATATTTGTGCTGTATGATACTCTTAAAGCAACTTAAAGAAATGCAAAACACGATATTGTTATGACCGGCAGTTGGCGAGCAAGGAAGCAGGAAGGCAAGCCGTAAATATGGGGAAAAAAGGGGGGAGCATGCGGCGACAAACACCAATGACGTATCTGGTAAACCAGGGGAAGACACGGACTGATATACACAGGACAAGCAGAAAATAACAAGGAACAGGTGAGTACGATCAGGGAAATACATGTGGTTAATGAGGGGGCATGGCACACACGAGGATTGGACGAGCCGGGCGTAACGGAACCCCCCTCCCCGGAGGGAGACAGAGGGGGAACAGAAAATGGAGGGACAAAAGGACCAGGAGTGAACAGAGGAGACACAGAGGGACGAAGAGCAGCAACAGGAGGGGCAAAGGAAGGAGGCGGAACAAAGGCGGGAGGACAACGGGGTGCCTGAGGGACCCACAGCGGGCGACGGTGGCAGCCGGAGGGGCCACAGGCGACCACGAGGCTGGACTTGTAGGGGACTTCGCAGGGGCCGAGGAGTTAGGCGGAGGGACAGGCAGAACATGCGAGGAGGGAGTCGGAGGGAGCACCAGGAGAGGCGAGGAGGGAACCGGAGGGGAGCAGAGCGCAGCTGAGGAGGGAGGAGCAGCCATAGCAGGTGAAGGCACGGGCGCCGCCAGAAAAGGCCTAGCTGACTGATGAATCGGAGCGGAGGGACCCACAGCCAACTGACAAGCCGAGGCGGGGGAGCCCGTAGGCGACAGTAGAGTGGGCACCGAGAGGCCTGCAGGTGCCCCCCCGAGGCCCAGCTAAGGCGAGCGAGGGCGAGCCAGGGGCAGGGTGAGAGGGACCATGGCCCTGCGCCTGTGTCCTCTCCCCTTTCGGGACACCGACAGGCGGGGTCTCAATTTTCGGCCTTGCTGGGGCGAGGGCAAAGGAGTCATTAGGAAGATCCCCGAGGGATTCCACTCAAGCTCCTTCGCCTCCAAGGGGGAAGGAGCGGTGGTCCGATAGTCTGGGACCTCCTCGGGGACAGGGACTGGTGCCACGGGCTCCGGGGCAGTAGTCATAGGCGGAGTAGAAGGCGGAGGCCCAGGAGCCTTGGGCGGAGCTGCAGGTGATGATGAGACAGGTAGGACAGGTGGAGCTGGCAAGACAGGCAGGGGTGGAGCAGGGAGCTCGGGCGGTGCAGCTGCGGGTGGAGCAGCGAGTTTGGGCGGTGCAGCAGGGGGCAGCACAGGTACCTCGGGCAGTGCGGCACTGGTACCTCGGGCGGTGCAGCTATGGGTGGCGCCGGTACCTCGGGTGGTGCAGCTGCGGGCGGCCAGGCACTCCAGCCAGTGCGTCTAGTGTTGGGGCTTCCCGGAGATGGTTGGTCCCTTTAAGGGATCGTGGGACCCGCGGGATGGCATCCAACACGGACCCGATCCCCACATATTCCAGGCGGCCAAGACTGAAGGCAAGTCTGTAATGGTTGATAAGGGCTTTCTAATTGCCGATTGTGTGCAATGCAAACTTTACCGTCCATAATTCCTGTCAAGACAAACACAGATGCCATTAGTCCAGGTAGCAGAGAACCAGGCAATATCCCGAATCAGAGTGCATGTAGAACAGACTATACAACATGTTAAAGAAAACAAGCTTTATCCCTCTATCCAATGCAGGCAATATTAATCAGCTTACTGTGGCTTCTCTGCAGATGAATTATCAAAACAAGCCCTTGCTAAAAAATGGCCTGTTAATGAATCAGAAGTTAATCTTGGCTGACGTCACCTGTGCCAGTTCAGGGAAGAGCTTTAGAGCCTTGTTGCCTCTTCAGTTTTATAAGTCATGTTCAGGGATGTCTGCAGGCTTGGAAGGTGAAAGTACCCCTCTTCAGTACACATACACATTGTTAGTGCAAGCCGATATCCTTCCAGAGGTAGAATGCAGCATGAGGTTTCTTGTCCTGATCAGTAGCTGTTGGTACGAAAAGACACTCCATTTCTACACCGTTCCGAATGCAGATTCAGCTGTTTCCTTGTTACTCCCCATCCCCATAGTGGTGACCACTGGTCTATCCAGTATGCAGAACTTGGCATATGCTTCTGCAACCTGAAACACTGCTGGATCTGGCGAAGGACCAACCATCCCTATAGTTTGCACCATGCATGATTAAAAGTGCATTATGATGATTTACCTGCTGTAACTTTACTTACTTCACTCCTTCATCTGCCGTGCGATTGGCTTGGTTACAGTCATTTCACTGATGGGTCCTGGCTTTATGCCCTTTAAGGGTAACAATTTTAATGCACTTAGAACAACAAGAAATACCTTTTGGGAAGTCTACAAATAATACTAAATACCTATTTAGGCCAACATACAATATAATGGTACTATGAGGTTGAAAGGTAAATTCATACTATTTTTCAAATATTACATCGTTAGAAATAAAAATATGCATAAACCAGAAAATAAGAAACCTGCATTCACCTTTCATTACAACCCTACCTTCAGACTGTGTGGTTTCTCACTTTCCTTTATAGCTCTGAAGCAAAGTGCCCTCATGCTGACCTCTCTGGTGACCACATTTTTGTTTGACACTGGTTATTACTAATCAAAATATTTTGTGCATGTTACTATTTCACAAGCACTTTCTTTAAACACTGGTGTAAAATACTGCTGAGCAATGTAATGTATATGATGTAACATGAAATTATAGCAAGATGACTAGGTTGGGTTTAAGGCTTACCACCTGATGTATACAGCAGCATTAACTATAATAACCTAATGTAAACAATGTCAACTATAATAAATATTGTAAACAGCAACATTAACCTAGTGTCATGCCCCGATCGTCTGTTCCTCCCGTGTGCCACGCCCCCTCATCAAACCCGTGTGGATTCCCCGTGTTTACCAGCTGTTCCTGATTGTTGTCAATTAGTCCATTGTATTTAGTCCGCGTTTCTGTTTGTTTCCCCAGTCCGGTCATTGTCATGTTACCCAGTGTTTTGCCTGTCCCTGTTGGTTCTGCGTCTAATAAACCCCGTGTTCGCCCCGACTACCCGTTTCCTGTGCTTCAGTCTCCGCTTCACACTTCGTGAGGTGTAACACCTAGGATCAGGATCAGTTTGAATTCTCTCTCTGTTTCCATGATCTTAGCAACACAAATGCATTGCAAATCCAGGCCCTAATATACAGCGTAACATAACTTAACTGTTAACTTACCTTCATAATTAAGTGTTTAAAATCTGAAAATGACGAATATTTTATTTTATGAAAAAAGAATTTTTGAATACAAAACTTCTTAGAATTGACATGCTACTGCAAAATACGTGTTTGTTTATTATGCATGGTATTTCATGTATCATAGAAAAATAAGAACAATTATTGTACAGTACTACTATTACTAAAAGTTTTAATATTATGCTTTAATAGTCCATAATAAAGTTAAAAATACAGCACTATCTAAACCACTTAGTACAATAATTAAAGTCAACTTCCTGTCAAAGCACAGCATGGTGCAAGCAGGAGAAAGATGACAATCCACAGAGAGACTTACGAGACAACAGGGTTTATTAAGGAAACTGGACAAAATGGGGAAGGCGCACACAAAGTTACATCTCACAATGACTCACTAAGGAAAATAGTACAGGCAGACATTTAAATACAGACAACTGGGCTAACATGGGGATAGGTGTGGCACATAAGGCAAAACAACCAATCAGCAAAGACGCAGGACAAGAATCAGGAGGTAGAACAATATAAAAGCACCGGCACAGGGAAATGGGCAACAGGTGGTACTAAGAACAAAGATGATCATTGAACTCAGAAGGTTAAGGGCAGAGTGTATACTTCAGGGTGCCATCATGTCCATTTCATCCAATGAACCTGCCTTCCATGCAACACCCTCCTGCAGCAGGTCGGGTAAAACATGTGGCAGGGCAGAGTAGCCTAAACTTTCTAAGTGACAATAGTAATATTTGATCAACTTCCAAATCATTTAACGTCCAATTTTACAGAATGTTATGTGAACATTAAACTGGGGGTACCTGTATTTATTAAGTAAAAAGGAGTTAAATCCATGCTTAGTATGAAAGAAAATGTCAGTCCGGGGATGACATAAAATGAAAGAAGAAAGCTTTACCCCTGACTGAGAACCCCACTGAGAGAGTAAGGCACTGAATCAGTCACAGTCAAGGGCGGTGCTGTCCATGGCTGCAGCTTTTGAGACAGGCCACAGTGGTTGAAAACACTAGGATGAACTGCAGAGACAGACAGCCCTGTGTCCAATATTTCTTCAGCCAGCAACCTTTTAAATTTACTGCCACTAGTAATGGAACATTCCATGACACTGTGGAACAACTGTCAGATTTAAGGGAGCAAAACAGTTCATAGATGCTCCTGTCTTGGAGGTGAATTTGACATTATACCAGTCACCTCACTGACATGTAGTCTTTGGTGCAGCATAATCTGTTAGCTGAGTGTCCTCCATATGTAGCAGATGTCTTTTATTTTAAACTTCTTCCTTTAGTCTCTGGGCCCGGTGGATCATGCGGTCATACTTATCCAATGAGTAGCATTGAAGGATGGGTCTCGTGAGGCGAAGCGTGAGGCAAACGAGAGCGTGGGGTGTTTTTGGGGAAGACGGTTGAGTAATGCTGGAAGGCTGAGGCGGGAACAGAGTCGCGTGAAGTTTCCAAAAGGAATCACAGTTGTTATACTTCGATCCCAAGCAACCCGGTTTTGTTTTTGGCAGGACTACCGTACATGCGTCATGATTCCGTGATTATGCTAATTTTGTTTAGCGCTGTTTGCTTCCCTGCTTGTTAACCGTGTTACCAGTTTTCCCTTTGTATTCATCTTTTGTTCTGTTAATTGTATCCTTTACCTGTTTAGTTTTGCCCCCTTGTGGTCATTTAGTGGTTTGTAGTGTTCCTAGTGTTCTCAGTATCTGTAATGAACCCCTGTTGCTTTCTGGAGCCGCGAGTGGATCATCACCTCCTGTTTTCCTGCCAGTACCCCGCCCGAGTATGTGACAAGTACCCCCAAGCTCGTAACACTGCTGTAATGTAGTGTGGGGGGGCCTTGACCAGAGAGGCTTGCACAGTCAAAAACACAGAAAATTTGGCCTACTGAAAGCAACCTTACAGACTTGTCCTCAGAAAAAGAAAAAAAAAGAGAATGTCTTTATCTTTTTCCACATGTGCAAAAAAAACGTCTAGTCCTGAAATTAAAATAACTGTTGCCATTTATGAACTACGTGTACTAAAAAGAAGAATGAACATCTGATATCTGTAGCGCCTGGCCTAATGCAAAGTCTCACAAAATTGTGGCCTCAAAATACCGTATGCGTATGGTATGTCCCCGAAAAAAATCAATTAGAAATTTTAACCGAATTTTACCAAAACAATAGAAACAAAAGAAAAAAATTTAATTCTTTGGGCCACAGCAACGCTGTTATACGTGTGACGTCAACACAGGAAGGTAAAAGAATACAAGGACAGTTAGCAGTGAAGACAAAAAAGAATACCACCTTAAGAGTCCTTTAGTTAACCAACTCTGTCCACCGGTCCTTGTTCAGACGCCACTGTGACGAACTTCGGGGTCCTCCCCCACTTCTTCCCGCCAGTGGTTACACACCATCACCTTGATGACTCACAGCTGTTGTGCCAGGTATAACTCATCAGATTCACAGATGACACAACAGTGGTGGGTCTCATCAGCAATGACGACGATTCAGCCTACAGAGAGGAAGTGAACCAACTTATTATCTGGTGTCACAACAACAACCTGTCACTGAATGTCAAGAAGACGAAGGAGATTGTTGACTTCAGGAGGAAACACATAGCACATACTCCACTTATAATCCACAGCAAAGCACCAAGTGGGGGTACATATCACGGACGACCTGACATGGATTACAAACACCACCTAACTTGTCAAGAGGGCACAGCAGAACCTTCACTTTTTACGACAGATGAGGAGAATAAACCTCCCCCCTCCTGTCCTCACGACATTCTACAGTGTGGCAGCTGCACTGTTTTGGACCCTACAGTGAGTAGTGAGAACGGTTATCACCCATACTCTCTCCATACACCCCTTTTCCCTGCACTTCCCTCGCACAATGCCCACACATCCAGTGGCCAGCAACACTGTCATTCTCATTGTGTCAGGGTCAGCCCCTGTGTCTCACTGTGTCCCTTCCCCGTTTGGCCAGCAGGTGTTGCTGGTCATCCCGTTCT
>JAODKE010000050.1:7020466-7043944 GCA_026779605.1 Mormyrus hasselquistii | reverse complement strand
TGCTCCTCCTCAGAACACAATGCACAAGTAAATAGGTATTCAAATGCAATATCAACACCCTTCTCCTACAGGCAAACTTCTATCAGACTTGGCCGATCTGATTCCCCGGAAGAGTGTAAAATACATTTCTTAACATAGCTAAAGAACTCTGGGCATTCAGAGATGTGAAGTAATTTGCCTTTTGCCCCAGATCTCTCAATGCTGTTTGCAAACATGACCCAGATGAAATGAATCGGTACAGATCATGCTGTGTTATATACTGCAGAGAGATTTACAATTGTTCCAACTTGGACTGTACAACTACGACTGTACCCTAGTAATAAACCTTCTCTGGAACCTGCAATGTGCATCAGTGCCCTTTAAGGTGCAATCCTTCACAGATCTCACCAGTTAGGATGGACCCAGCGGATACTACCACAGACTAGCAACCAGTCCGAACTTGGGGCAATCGGTGAACCGCTGGAGTTCTTCAATACGGAGATGTCCTACCGTGCTGCCCAGATACAGAGATTACACCTGGCCCACTGCGTCACCTCCACCTGCTTGCAGACCACGCCTTCCCTTTCGGAGACAGTACAGCGGGGATCCGGTAACGTGCCAGTGTATCTTTCACATTCTTCCCTTCTTTATGAATTACAGCCCTCCACCTTCCCGAGTAGCAGGGTTACATATGTGATAACATACGCTCAATGGTTCGGCCAGGGAATGGGCAACTGCTATCCGGGATTCTGCCCGGTGCTCTCTTCTGCGCAGAATTTGCCTGCATTGCGCAGGGAATTAAACAGGGTTTTCATCACAGTAGGTATGGCAGGGAGACAGCATGCAAATTGCTGCAGCTTTGTCAAGGAAATTACCTTCCCGGTGATTTTTTTGACCATTAAAAGTCAGTTAAAAGTGAGGAAGAGGGCATTAGTGGGCATAGTTCTGGTCATTGCTGTTTTACCTTTTCGCCAGTCAGTGTTTCTTGGGGGTACATCAGGCCTCCCCCCCACAGTATATAAACAGACTCGGGAGTGGATGTGAGTTTCATTAACTCCTCCTTGGTCCTGCAGTGGGGAATCCCCATGATATGACTGCAGTCTCTTCTGGTGGTTTATGCATGCCTTCAACGGGATCAAGATGGCAACGGTTACCCATGTAACAACCCCATTGGTTACCATGGTGAGAACATAACTCTGTTTCTTATTGACTCATCCCAGGCACCGCCTGCTGTTGGGACATCCGTGGTTACCTAGGCGTAATCCCCACATTGCCAGGGATTGGGGCACTACAGTACCTTTGGTTGGATCCCGTTTCCTCTGGAGCTACTGTATGCAGCACCTATCATTTGGTATGAATATGAGAGGGAGATGAGTGAGACAGCAATCAGCACCCCCACCGATCACTGCGAGGAGCAAGTGATGCCTTTCCGTCTGAGTAATGCCGTGGCAGTATTTCAGAACATGATGAATTATGTCCTTCAGGACATGCTTAACAAATTAGCTTTTGTTTTTATGAATATTGCTGTGTTTATCACAAAGACTGCAAATATCACAATGTGAAATTTTCTAATATGGTTCAGGAACAGACTCTGGAATACTGTTGCATGTACCACTCTAGATTATTGCACATGGCATTCTGGATTATTGACCAAAATAGCCCATCGCAGGGCACACTCACACACCATTCACACCTATGGGTAATTTAGTTACTCCAATTACCCTCAGCATGTCCTTGGACTGTGGGGGGAAACCAGAGTACCTGAAAAAAACCCAAGGATAACACGGGGAGAACATGCAAACTCCACACACATATAACTCAGGCGGAGACTCGAACCCAGGTCCCAGAGATGTGAGACAACAGTGCTACATGTAACTACTGCACCACATGCTGCCCACATCATCATCATCATCATCATCATCATCATCATCATCATCAGTAGTAGTTCTTGTTTATTAATCCCAAAGGAAACTGCAAGACAGTTTCAGCAGCATACACAAAAGTGCCATCAAATTGTACATATACAATAGAGAAAGACACAATACTATACAAAAGATACAATACGATACTGAATTGCAAAGTGCAGTGTACAACATTTAAAAAATACAATGCCAATCTGGAGGGCTGGGCGACTGAGTGGGCAGGGGGTGGGGGTCGGGGGATATTTATTGTAGCATTTGATGCCTGCTTGGGGAAAAGACCTCAAATAATGCTCACTGGAGCAGCACAGTTGTTTGACTCCATTGCTGAATGTACTTCTCTTTGACCAGAGTGTGATGTAGAGGGCACAAGACATTGTCTAGTATGGAGCAAAACACATAACACTTTGGATTATTGCACATTTGGATCGGGGCTAGGTACTAAAGGTTTGATGAGTCTAGCACCTGACGTGTGCGCGATATGATGTTAAAGGACAATGTTATGAGGTTGAGGGTGTGATATATTCTTTCTTCAAGGGAACCGTGCCTTGTGTGTACTGATACTCACTGGCCAGCACCAGCATGTCATGAGTTCAAGGTCAGCTTTGCCTGTTGTTGTTGTTGTTTGTTTATTGATTTTCCCTTGTGTTTATTAGTTATATTTGCTTCCCTGTTTTGGTTTGGTTCTGTTCTGTTCTGCTTGTGTTTCTGGTTCCATCGCACACTGTTACCATTCACTCACACATGCACACATGGTAGAATTTATTAACTCCAATTAGCCTCAGCATGTCTTTAGACTGTGGGGGGGGAAACTAGAGTACCTGGAGGAAACCCCACAATGACACAAGGAGAACATGCAAACCACACACACGTGCAACCCAGACGGAGACTCGAACCCGGATCCCAGAGGCAACAGTGCTAACCACTGCACCACCAAGTCACCCCCACCATAGCACAACTAAAATCCTAAATCATGATTTCAATTTTATCACAGTATTTATACTGATTTGATTGATATAGATGTTTTTACTATTTTTCAAGTTACTGAACAATACAACCAAACTATTTTCCTTTGTAAAAATGTAGTTCTAAAGAACAAAACATGATTTTGACCAAAGAACATTTCTGAACAGATTTTAATCAGTCTGTGCAATTTTGCCAACAAATTTATTTAAAGCTAAATAAATACTTAAATACCCCCATCATCGTTTTTAAGCATACTGTTTCAGATGTTCTCTCTTTAAGGGATTGAAATGGTTCGTCGTGCCATCTGACACGCGAAGCATTTCACTGCCGACTTTGCAAGACTGATTGTCTCTTATCGTATGGGTAAAAGCCAAACCACTTCCATATGACCACTATAGAGTTTTCTTTACGGACCAACTCATCCATTACATTCTCACTTTCAACTATTGCTTCCCGCTACACTCAGATTGAAAGAGAGTGGTGGAGTGAGAACTGTACGTTAATGACGTAGTTCACTTTGGTTGGTTGAGCGCTGTTTTTATAAGGCCGGCATTAAGCGGACTAGCAAATAGGGCACTTTGGCTGAGGAAAAAAAATAGGAAGAGCATAGAGCCGCAACAGACAGATAGAATGTAATCTATATAGACAATTCTACGATCTCTCTGCTTTGGCAGATCGTCAACACATTGAGTGATCGTCTTCACGATCTCATATCGTCATATCGCCCACGCCTATGCTAGCCCTTGGTAATTGTCAGTGTTCCCTAGTTCCGGTATTTGTAATTTTTTCCACCTGTTGTCGTACGCCTTAATTGATTAATTAATTGGATTGACCTCACCTTCTCCTTGTTGCCCCTAGTTCTGTATAGCCGCACCTGCCCCTTGTTAGTTGTTGTAGTATTTTAGTGATGAGCAGATTGAAGCTTCCAGATGAAGCTTTCCTGCAGTCTCCTTATGCCGCCATTGCGCAAACTCGCCTAACGTATACAGCAAGCAGCGCGCGCTCTGACGTTAAACGAAGTGGATAACGGCGCACAATGTGACGTTTCGAGCCAAAAACTCGGTTTTCCCTCGACGCTGAAGACGGAGTTTCTTAAAATCTTCACCCTGGATGGAGTTTCGAAAAAGCTCTGTTATCAGTGACCTAAGTCGCCCTTTACGTGTGGACAAAAGCCCAAGACGTATAGAGAAAGGTACGTTTTAAAAAATGCCCGTGTATGTGTGGACAAGGCATTAAAATGTGTTTTTGCATTAAATGAATACTGTGGCTGATAAGACAACAGGGTCTGATTTGTTATATGCTAAATTAGAATCTTAAAAAGTACTATGTTTTCTTATTTGTAGTTTCAGTCATTATGTATTTACGATGCAATATTCTGATGGATTTAGCACATTGAGACAAACTTGGCTGACGATAAATAATACAAATATAATAATTTACATTTATTCATTAGGCAGATGCTTTTATCCAAAGCGATTTACAACGAGGGAATGGAAACTAATTTCATATTTTTAATTTAAATTTTGAGTTAATTTTTCATATTCCATTTCTACTTGTGAGTTTGACTAGTTCTGCAGTACTCAAGTTATGGCTGTATAGTCTATATGTTTGTGGTCTAGCCTGGCAAAAAGCAAAATAAGATGCAGAAGAGTTCAACGAATCATAGCGTGGGCTTTGTTTCCCATCCCTTCACCCAGCTATGAAAAAACATTCACAAGCAGTGAATTGATTGCTAAAATGCATAATTTAATTTCAAGAGGAAGTAGATAGGATCCAAAAAACACTGACCTTGACTCTGACTGGCTGTTTCCTGAAGTGGGGAGGGGATTTTTAAGGGAATGCAAATATTTTAATAATAATAATAATAATAATAATAATAATAATAATAATAGATGTGCAGATTAAATTGCATTAGCCTTGACATTTCCCTCACAGTTTTGCACTGTGACAAAGTTTGCATGACTAATTAAAGTGTAAGTTTTGGATCAGCAACTAGGGAACTTCACGTTGCTTTACGTTTTGCATACTGAACAATTAATTTCTCCACTGTTTATCTTAAGCCATGGATGAACTTTACAAAGGGCTGGAGTGTGACTCAATTTCTGACTGGCAGTTTAAGCCCCTAGACACCCCAGTAAATCAATATACAACTAAACATAAGAAATGACTGTAACTATTGGGTTTTCATTAATGTCATTTATCTGTTAAATGAACATTCTTACCCAAGTGCTTTAATTTGACTTTCATGTTTTGTATTTTTAACCCGCACTTTGCTAAAGTGTGGAGCGGCCTTGTCATGAATAAACAAGGAAGCATCAAAGTGTGCATCATTAGTTTTTCTTGACGACTTTGACAAGATTCTCAAATGAAAATTAACATTTTGAAATAGCCAGTGTAATCCCCACACCATAATGGCACTTCTGTACACAGCTTCACACACATTGGCCAATGTTTTAGTACATACATGCAAATGTTCTTGTGCAATTTTGTACATTTAGGAGTAGCCTGCCAGAACCTCCTGATCAGCTGCTTGACTGTGGTGACCACTGTTGCAAAGTGAAAGTGCTGGTACTTTATATTATAAGCATCACCGCTGCTGTTTTTTTGAGCATTTATCAAAAATATATTTACTCTTTTGAGTTTCTGCGCATTCAGCATTCTATAGCAAGACAAAGCAGGAACTTCCTACTTCGCGATAGCAGACTGTTCTGTGCTGAATTTCAAACTGTAGTATTTGCCCTGCGACCCAATAGGGTAAAGTTGGAAAATGAACGAATGAATTCATTGAATGAATGAATGAATGAATGAGTGTATTTGCATGCTACCTTGCTTGTTCACCAGTCATTTAATTTGATGAAGTAAGTTTTTATTAAATTGCCTGTAGGGGTGTGTGTGCGCCCCCTGCAATGGGTTGTTCCCTGCCTTGCGCTCCAGGATAGGCTCTGGACCCCCCGCAACCCTGAATAAGGCAAGCGGTCTCAGAAAATGGATGGATGGATAGATGGCGTTGTATTGCTGGTCTGTTGCAGATGGTTGAGCTTCAGTTTTTATAGTATTCATAATATTAAGTGTAATATTATGAAGCACAGCTGCAGAATGCAAGTGCAACTAACACCTGAGTCATTGTCAGTTAAGCAAAACTGTCAAACTGAAAGCCGTCTGTCAGGTGTATGTTGGAAGTGGAGCAGTGGGTGTTGAAATGGCTTTTTTTTTTTTTTTTTTTTTTTAATTGTTTTATTCATCCATTAAACATTTTACTGCCAGGTTTTATATTAAAATACTGTAAATAGGTTCTTTTATTTCCAAATGCATGTTGGATCAGATTTTATTTTCTCAAGGTCATGCTTACAGTCAGAATTTAACTCGTGAAACCTTATCCTGCCAGTGATTATACTGAGCTACAGTATTGTAAATGCTTCAGGTTTTTCAGATGCATGCTCAGTTTGAATTTAGATGTCTGACATTAACAAATGGGTCAGCTATCCAAAGTACATTGTTGTACGTTATGTCTGTTTCTGGCAACACATATGTAGAAGCATAAGGTGGTGCTCCAAGACCTTCTTCAAGGTTAGCAGGTATGGGAAAATTTGTTTTTTATATTAAAACCAACATGTCCCCATTTGGTCCCAAAATGTTCTGTGACAGTACCAATGTGTTTCTGATTTGCAGAAAGTTCAAGGGTAGGTTTGCAGAAGCCTTCTTAATGCTATGTCATCTGCAGTTCTTAAAGGGGTGTACTTTTTCGTTACTTTTGTGGTTCCTAAATCATCCTTGGTTAAGTTTGGCTTCCATAAGACATACTTTCGTAAGGTTGGTCTGAGCCTAGCGCGCTCTTATCGCTGTTGTCAGCTCATACCGCTAATGGCCCCCACTGTCTGGACCACACGCATCTGAAAATTAGCAGTTTCACTCAGCTTCACATCTCAAGCTTCTTCAAAGCAATATTCAAACCTAATAATTCAACAGTTGCAGTTGGCTAATTTAACAATACAATATTAATGGCAGTGTTGTCGTGCAAAAAATAAATGTGTACATTACTATGGCTGCATACTGCACTCTGAACTTGTAATTATTTTGGCCATAATGATACAAGCTGGCAAACATTCAGCAGCTGAATGGCAGGAGGCTGTATATTGGGAACTGCCCCGGGGAGCGTAATGCTAGAGCATGGCAGCTATACAACGTGTTGTTCTAAATCAAAGACGGAGCCATCAGCAGAGCCATTTAACAGCCACAAATCATTTAATCTGGCAAAACTTCTGCCCTCTGGGCATCATGTCCAGCACTGCTACTGAAGCGTAGACTCCCATGGCAGCAAATAATGGAACTCTTGGCTCTTGTGGCCCTGAGACTAACCAGACCAACTTGACGGCACCCAGCTCTCAGCCCTGGAATCCAGGAAGGATTTTCAGACATCAGTGTCCAAGTGGTGGTGGACCACAGGAGCAAAATCCTAAATTCGGTGGCAAAGTGGCCAGGCAGTGCCCACGATAACTTCGCGTTGACCACTTCAGCGGTGGTTGCAGATGCTGAACGAGGGATCTTCAGCCAGAGTATATATCTGAGACAGCGGCTACCCCCTCCAACGGTATCTACTCACTCTAGTCGCTAATCCTGTGACTTCAGGCCGAACAGGACTGAACACCGCTCCTGCCCACACCCGCAACATCAACTCATTCAAGCAGTTTTTGGATGATGGGTTTCCTCTCCTTTGTCTCCTGCTCAGTCACAGGCACCTTGGCCCCTTTTTTTTTTTTTTGACTGCCCGCCCCCTACACATTTAAGTCCTGCCAATTATTCAGTCCCACGTTGGTTTTGTCCATGACCGTGTTCATATTATTACCACACCATGCCCATGGGGTTTTTTTTTTTTCTTAAAATATATGACCTTTTCCAGTTCTTATTCCCCAACTTGATTCATTGGGAAATGCCCAAACAGTTGCTGGAAAACAGTGTCAGAATCCACACACAGCATCAAACGGCAAAGTCAAAGTATGTGTCTGACGTTCAGAGGAGTCCATTCTGCAGGTTCTTTGACATGCAGGTCAATTATATCTGCCCCGAAAGACACCGTGGAATAGTCCTTAGTACTCAGTGTGGCACAGGGGACATTTGTCTTTAAGACAGCAAAGTGACTTTTCTTCCTTCTATCACGCCATTGCCAGGGATGCTACTAGACATGCAACTCTACTGGGACATGGGCTCCCCATTTACTCAATTCACATTTGTCCTTAAACGCCTGCTGCATGTATGACTTGCTATGTAAACTACATTTGCTTAGCCCAGCGTTATTGCCACTGCTGTGCACAGACAGTAATATGCACGACGGGGTGTATAAACTTGTTGGGTGACTCGCCTTGTATTTTATGTTGCACTATGATGCTATGACATTGTAAATTAGACATCTATTTTCCAGTGTTATCAATCTGAATGCTCAACAGCCAAGTGTCGACTGAGATTGCACGGAGGCACATGCCCCAATAAATGTGGTCTGGCGAGTCCCATTGCCATTGGTCATCCCAGCATCAATGACATACAGATATTGGTGTCCCCAAGTTTTTATTGGAACAAATGAAATGTACTATTCACTTGAAACGCAACAGAAATTATGGCGATATGTTGCCATGGCCATGAGACACTCCCAAGTCATTGATCATGTACCTGCTCAGCATCTGCAATGTGATCAGAGACAGACTTGAAATCAATGGTTATGTACATGATTGGAGTATGTTTACCAACATGAATAGGCTTACACACACTCAGCAGTATGATGGGTACTGAAATGTATGGCCTCTGGAATTCAGCCTCAGCTAGTGCAGTGGAGCCTGGTGACCTTTGGGGTGTGGTGTTGGTGCTGCAGGATGTACTAGAGAAGATACCACTGCTGGCAGGTCTGTGAGGATGTCCTGATCTGAGGGTGAGGGTTAGCAACTTCACCTGCCTGAGATGCCCTGGGAGGCTGTCTCTCCCAATATCACCAGTAACTTCTCCTCAGTGGGGGTGAGTGCAGGTACAGAGCTGTGGCTCCCACCAGTCTGCTTCCAGTCTCTCCGCGCTGCACCATCTCTGACCTTGTCCACACTGACAAAAAATTGATGTAATGTGTCCCTGCGCAGCACCACCTCCTCTAGGAGGATCTCCATTTTAGTTGCTGTGAAGCCAGGGGTGGGCTTCTTCTGTGTTTTTCCTGCCGTGGGGTTCTGTTGTATGGATGCATTACTTTTATGGCAAACAGCCAATCAAGGACAACCGTGAATTACACCAGTACTGTGATGGGACTGCTGGTTAATGAAAGCTCATTACAAAGTAATTTGACCCACCAGGGTAGGGATATGTCATTACAGTTTCTTGATTGCTAAGATGCATAATGTTCCAAAATGTTCATGTCTGTTGCTAAACTCATCATGCATTCCCAATTGGTAAAGGCAGTTATGGCTCTGTATCACACTGGCAAAAGAACCAGAAATTCCCAAAACTTTGAACATGAAACGAAATGTTTCTTTTTCTTTACAAAAGGGAAAAAAATCATTATGAAATATTCTGTTATGACATGGCGAGTTCAGACCGGGGAAACGGGCGAAGGACATAAACTGGGATAAAGAGGGATTTAATAGGGAGACTGAGAGGCACACAACACAAAAACCACCGCAACAATACAATGACAGAACTAGGGAGACATACTCCTGACGTGTTTAACAGCTGGTAGGCACGGGGAATTCACGTGAGGTTAACGAAGGGGGCGTGGCCACAAGAGGTTTCGGACAAGCGGGTCATGACACATACAGTGATGTCCTGTATTGTAAAAATAATGCAAGCATAATTTCAAACTCTCGGCATCCAGCCTGTCTTCTCTGTTTGGCCACAGCACAGATCCTATGTCTTGTCCTGAGGGGGAAAAACTTTCTTGACTGCTGCACGCTTGGCATGCTTCCATGGTGATATCTTCACAAGCAGCATCCCTTCCCTTCAGTAGAGGTGACTGGTCGTGGGGCCGATGGTCACATGCATGCCATCTCCACACCAAGAATAATTCCTCCATTGGGTCGAGGAAGGGTAAATAGGGTGGTAAGAACTCCAATGCTTTTAGGGTCCGACGGTGGGAACATGGTGGATTATACCATCCTCTCATACATGGTTATGTTACCACCACGATGACCTGCCGCATACACCGCGACTCAATCACCTGTTGTTTTTTTTTTTTTGCCACGTTGCCTGATTTCGTTCAGCTTGAATTCTGCTTCATCCACATACTGTACACAGATGTATCCACACCCTCCACCACACTCTGCAAAGAAAAAATCAGTACATCAGATCAAATTGCAAATGAACATCCAATAGTGTGATACGCTACTCAAAGATTACAAAATTTGTATGCTTGAGTGTGGTCTCAGGTTACATTGACATTACTGTACCTGCACAAGCACTTTGCTCCTTCACCCTGTCATTATTTCTGGAAAAAGGAACCCTGTAGAGCCAGGGACGGATTATGAGTTGTGTGGGACCCTGGGCAAAACGTTTGCGAGGGAACCCCCGCCACAACCACCACAATTCAAGGGCCCTTGGCAGCCAAACACCCTCCCTCCATGTTTCCATCAGAGGCCCTATAGGGTCAGGGGCCCTTGTAGGCAGAGGATCATAGAATGTAGGCCCTCTAAAATAGACAAACGAAAATACATTGTTGATAAGCGTTGCAAATTGTTTTGGGCTAGGGGCCCCTGGGCAGCGGCCCCTGCTGTCCCGGTTCGTAATCCGTCCCTGTGTAGAGCTGTTTTCATTGTTACAGCATGTCTCTTCAGCACCCCATCTATGGTAGGGAGACTGGCAGAGGTGATGGAATGAACTCCCCCTTGATGTCCGAACAGCTCACTTAATGTCACTTAATGTCTTCAAAAAACAACTTAAGAGACACCTTTTCCTGAAATACCTAAATTAGCACTTCTGGAACTAAACTCAGAGCTCTTTATTTATAAAAAAAAAAAAAAAAAAGTACTTCCCAACAAAGTGTTAGATCGAGGGTATTCATAGCCTTGGTTCGACTGAGCTAGTATCGAGGAAAATCTATAGCAGAGTCTTAAGCACTTATGTAAGTCACTCTGGCTAAGGGCGTCTGCCAAATGCTGTAAATGTGATGTTCTCAAAGGTGATATCATCTTGTAGAATGGCCCTCTGAAGTCTAATCGTGTTGTTGGGCCTCACCATGTCAACAATTGCTATCTCTTGTTCTGGTGCAAATAATGGGCCTCTGCCAACAGTATGCCATTACCAAGTTTGTACAGAAACAGTAAAATATATATGCGTATATATTTGATTATATATCTATTTTCAGTTCTGAACATTCATATTGTAGACGTCACAGGTGTGGCTTAGTTGTGGCCAGACCCTTCATACAGCCTCAGACATACTTTTAGGCCACGGATTGCAGTTTTTTCTGAATTGCTAAAACACATTTTCTGAAATCTTGCATCTTTTTCTCAAAGGTAAACACAAAACACCCTCTCAAACTACATTCACAAAACTTCTGACTCTTCTTACAAAATCAATCGCCTCAAAACAGTTTTCCCTGTGCTCAAAACCAAACAAGGTCTTCAGATCAGACACAAAGCAGTCAAAATAAAAACAATCCTGAGCAGTCATTGCACACTACAGTACATCAAAAAAATGGAAAACACTGTATTCAGGGCATATAGCTCCAGGAGAAATGTTTATTTACAATACAGTAAATGCATTTTGCATCTCGAAAAAAAACAAAACAAAAAAAAGGTTTCATGACTCGGTGGATTCAGCATTTACTGTATGTAAAGTCAAAGTACTGGAAACGACAGAATTTTACAAATGAGAAGTACATCACAGTGAAGTGCGATTTCCCCCTGAAGCTGGCACACATCCTCTGATCACTTCTCATGATTGGGACCACCACCCTACAGTAAGTCCATTCCAAACGCACTGCCCCTGATCTCAACACAACACTGAAGAAGCAGATTAGCCAAGACTGCCCAATGACATTTAGAGCCTTCAGGACCTCAGGGCCAAACTCATGCAGCCTTGAGCATTACCGCTGAAGAGCTTTTTACCTTCCGCAGTGACCTCCTCCTCCGGTTCTACTTCATCAAAATGAAGGCATGTTAGTGGGTTTCAGGAGGTCTTCAGAGTGCTCCTTCCACTACTTAAGTTGAGATCAGCAGCACTCTGTCCCTGCTATAAACAGCATGGGCAAAGCCCTGAATCCTGCATCATTAACAAAGATTTTTTTTTATAGTATAAAGTTTTTTTTTTTTTTTTTACAAACCTTAAATTATTCACGATGCCCAAACATTGTCAGTTCAGTTAGTTTTAACACAAAACGATTCCTTCACTGCGCAAAATATTTTCAGTTCTTCTTTCCTGCAACCTAAATTTCATGTTCCATATAAAAAATCAGAAGTGAGCAGTCATGAATTAAATTAAGAGGAACAAAAAGCTGCACAGAGTCTAGTGTTTCTGTGTAACATAAGGACTCAGCCATTGACACCTTTTGGGGGAAAAAATTACAACCGAGTCACTGAACCGTGGAAATACACACAGTTGATTCATAAGACTTTTTGATTTACACATTTTCGGCAGAAGAAGTACACACTCACATCGTAACAGGGTAGAATTTTTATTCCCCTTTTTCTATTTCAAAAATATCTCCCAAATAATTTATTTATTGGTTCTGTATAATGCAGTGGTAGCACATCCATCAGCCACTGTGAAAAGTATAGAGAATTTCACACTTGTTTTCAAGACCTGTACAGCTATTTATATTTACAATAAATTAAAACTTCAATTGCTTTGTTACACTCACGTAACACTAAAGGTTTTCGTATAAATTTGTATAAATGTATAAATACAGAAGTCATGGGAATTAACATATTTAAAAAAAATGCAAATTCAATAGAAGGCTTTATTGGTAGAGCAAAATGGGGAAACTTCACACTGAGATTTACGTTTATTAGTGATGGAAGAAATGAGGCTCCCCATATTGGCTTGCTGTGTCAGGCCCGTTCAGTCTCTGCAAGGTTTAACCCAGTTCTATGTGATTTTGTTGGTTCCTGTTGGCAGTGATTGACAATGCACAGTAATCATGCCCAGGGTAGGTTTTTAGGTCTCACATGTTCCATCACTAATGGTAACACGCTCTCAGGCTACCTTCAAATATCGACAGTCAAAAGAATGTATTTTAAAAGCCAGCGCAAAGCATTCTTGATTATCGGTGCAATACATCTGTGCTGCTGAATCCCAAAGCAACTCTCTGCATTACCATCTCCAGACACACTGCATGAACCGCGGGGATCTAATGGGTCCTGGAAACCCCCCCAAGACCTCTGACACAATCAAGCAATGAGAGACATCTCTCCTTCAGCCGCTCTCCTGGCCACAGCCCACCCCCACCCGCCACTTTCGAGGAGAACCGGAGTGCCTGTGTTGGTGTGACAGGAAATGGAGTCGGGATGTACCATTGTGAACCGGTACAGTGCAGCAGAGGGCTGACCCCACCCCGAAGAGACTCAGCCTGGCAGTGTCCTGTACAATCCACTGTGGTTTGCACTCGTGAACCTGTGCTTATGCTTTTCTCAAATTGAAATGGCGCTCAGAATTTCCTCACCTATATGCATTGAAGCCTATCATGACATTACGGAAATATGTCAGAAAGGTAAAGTGTAAGACCAGAGAAATAAATGTTACTCAGCAGCTGAGGAATCGCTATGTTTTAAAGCACAGGTTTACCCCGGCTGAAGCCCTTAACCTTGTTTAATGACATTTAAAACCCCTCCCCTCAACCCTCCCTCCTCCCCTCACCAAAGTAGCCCAGGGCCCCCTGAAAATGTTAATGTACCCCTGGCTGCAGAGATTACCTTAACCCTCCACTCATACAGCTTGAAGCAGAACCTGTCTGAGAATTCAGGAACGCCTTAAATTTTAAAAAGGCAAACTAATATCTTGCAAAATAAGTATTCCATTCATATTTGCTTGGCTTGACATGGTTTAAATCGGTACTGTTCTAATAACAGACTACCACAGACCAACAGAGGCTGTGACACTAAGTACACTGACTTGGCAAGAACAACATATTAAAAATGCTCAAAAAGTGACCCCTAACACACAAAATCTGATCAACATGTGCATCTAGCCTAAAGGACCAAAATAAAATGTCACCTCCCTCTTGAAAAAAATACCAAAATAATGAATCTTTTTAGATGGATGGCCACAAAAGTTTGCTTTCAATTAATATCCATATGGCTTAAGAGCACAATCAGTATGTACAAAAACAGTTTTAAAAAAAACAAAAACATTCACACTTCTGTGAAAAAAATGCAATCTTCACACTGGATCCATCTAAGCTCAGGAATTAAGGAAAAAAAAAATATCCAAGCTACTTTTCCACCCGACTGACATGGCAAGATCCAAGTTTTGACTTTTTCAGGGAAAAAGTCGGGGCAGCTTTGGTCCTGCCAGCTTCAACCCAAAAGCCATTTGACCAGCAGATCTCAACATGCTTGGAGTAGACGTATGGGGCAAACATGTTCAGATATACTGCCTTTTCTTATGGAGATTCTTCTGAACCTTCACAATCATTGATGCAACCTCTGTTCTAATAAGGGCTGTGTCTCTTTTTATAATTATGAGTGATATTTCTAATGTGGCTAAATTTCTTGGTACATATGCTTTAAAGGAATATCTCAATTATAATTTGCTTAGGTACCAAAACTCCTACCTCCCCTCTTTAAGTGAGATTGAAGGAGGTCTTCAGGCCTAGAAAATATTTTGTCCAGATGAGAACCCGGCACTGAGAGGGTGGCCCTACTGTGGCTGTCGCTCACATGCAGCCTTCAGACGGATGATCAGGTCATGAAGGCAAGGGGGTACTCAGAAAAAATGTCAGCTGTACGCAGTAGAGGTGCATCAAAACTCTGACACATCTGACGCCTGGAAAAGACCTATTCCAACCTTTAGCTGTCCTCACATTTATTTACAGTTTCATTGGATACTTATGATTTGGCACTGCGAACATCACTAACACAATATAACCAAAGAATTATCAATTGATATCGAGATGGTTCTGGGGAGAAATCACTTCTTTTGCATTCGCTGTAGTGTTGACAGTTGTCGAAGCCGCGTGTAATGGTGCTGCTGGTTCAGTCTGCGATATGGACTCCAAAAAACGTGTATGGAGGAGTGGGGGTTGGAGCATCAGACAAAAGAGGAGAATCCTGTGACGGGTGTCCGTGAGCCGGAGGCGGGCTGTCCGGTTGGGGTATAGGCTCCACCCGTGCTGTGGGCCGTGACGACGGACTGGTAATACGGCTCGCTGTCTGCGCTGGCACACTCCTCATAGGCATAAGCCAGGCTCTGCTTCAGGCCCTTCTGCTGCCGTTTCCACGAGTTGAAGTAGGTGGGGTCGCTCATGTAGTGGTTGACGAATGAGTGCTTGGGTGGCTCGTCCTCCGGCTCGCTGTCCGTGGCCTTTCGAGAGAGAGAGAGATTAGCCTAACAGGGGGTCTGGGTGGACCTCTGCTGGCCTCCGTGTTCTGTGCATATCTAGGGAAGCATTTTCCCTAACGTCAGTTTTCTCAAACCAGACCCAAACTAGAGGGATGAAGAAATGTGAGGGAGATCTCTGGTTTCTTATTCCATGATAATAGATCACTACAGCATAGTAGTGTCTCAATGCTCGACATTACTCATGACTGTCTCAATGACTAACTCTGGGAAAGAACATCGGGAGGTTCTGCTGGACTTAACCAAGAGACACCCAGTCCCTTCATCTCAAGTTCAACATGAGCTGCTAGCCTGAGTTCCCCATAAGCGTCAGTGTCAAATTGTGCAATTTCAATTTCTTATGTGACTCACTTCATTTTGGGCAGAAATGTCAGGGTATTAGCTTTTAAAGGAAAAAGGAAGGGAAGGCCAGTGCTACTCCAGAGAAATGAAAACACAGCTTTGGGCAGCATATTATTAGTATGGGGATGAAACGGATCCCCTTTCACAACATGGGTTTCTGAGCTTTACATGAACTGACTGCATGTAAAAATAAAAAGGGAGGGGGGGGGTGGATAATAATTTTGAGAGGACCCTAAATAATACCAGAACCTAATGATCACCTCCTTTCCAGACTCGTTTTCATTTTCCAAGAGGGATAGGGGCCGAGGCAAAAATGATGGCATCAAATGCTTGTACCTCTGACTCTGAAGCCAGGGTGGGCTTCTCTGTGAGAGTGGTGCTTTCTGACAGGATGCCACCGTTGTAGTTGTTGCAGAGGTCCTCGTCGGAGTAATGCAGCCCGCCCGGGCTGGGCCGTGGGGGAGACCTGCAGATACGGAATGTCTCTTGAATGGGTCACTCCCAAAGACACAAATTAGATCACCACGTTTTAGTAACACCTGGGTAAATTACTGAGAAGTACTTCAGCAAAATTCTCATGGGAAACAAATAACTAGACAACCAAAGAATATAATAGTACAGTACAGTACAGTATTGCATTTCTTATCTTGCTTTCCATGAGAGAGACAGATGCACGTCTAACCCACCGAGGTACACACTACCCCTCACATATGGAAGCTGTGGGAGTATCTATTCTGACCATCGTAAAATCGGAGTACTGCACCAGGAATTGTCACAGTAGATTTTTAATGCCCTATAACGAATCATAACCTGCCTTTTTATACTTTTCATATAGAATTACTGACATCAAATCACTGCCCAACCACTAGAGGGCAGACTCTAGCATGGGAACTCTTCCCCCCCACACCTGGTTCCATTCTTCTTTAGCAAGGAGCTCTTCATGTTCAGGTGCCGGCTATTCAGCTCCAGTGCAGTGAAGCCTCCATTATCCAATGTGACCGACTGCTCAACTGTGGGGATAGTGTTTCCTGAAAGTAGACAAGGATCAGGCTGTGGCTTAAAAGTAACTCTCCAGTAATTCTGAGATCTGTGTTAATTCTGAGGCTTTACAGAAATGAGCATCAGCAGCTACTAAGATGTTTAATGTTAAGCTGGCTGGGCCCTCTTCATGGAAAGGCGCCAACAGAGTTATGATGGTAGTGTTTACTGAGACTTTCGGAGGCAGCACAGATTAGACGTGTGCCCTATGCAGGCAACTTCCATTTTTATCAAATCTGTCAGCCTCAGAAGCAGCTAAGCTGGGGTCACAAATCCCGGATGGAAATGTCTGTGCTGGAAATTAATGGGTGCACACACATACACACAGAGAACTTCACCTACGAATGCATATCCACCGCACATATACATGCAGTCACAGAAAACAAGTCTGACAGTCACACACACGCACCCCAGGTACGTCAATCCCATCATAAAGGTCGGACACACAACACCCCTGACAGCCTTCCTACCATCAGAGACGGCACAGGTCACCCCAGAAAAGAATGCATGGTATTCTGAGAACATCCCCACAGCATTTTCAGAGCTTCATATCTTTTTTGGGCACCTTCCCCACAGTTTTATGCAGGCCCACACATACGCACACATACACACACACACAGAACCTCCTCACCTGTTCCGCAGCTGCTGTACTTCTTATTCTGACCATGCAACACCAGGCCAAAGACCACCAGCAGGACGAGGATGACACCAGACAGAGCCACCACAATGAGGAACCACCACTCTTCGTAGAAAGGCGTCTCCATCTGCCCTGTGGGAATGAGCAGAGGGGGATCAAACCGGGTCTGGAAGATACTGTACGGCAGAAAGAGATGAATCCTCACATAGCTAGTTAGAGATGGTAGGCCTGCATGCAACGCATCAGCAGCACAGGGCCGGTCTGGTTCTTCTCATCGACACAGGGGCTGAACCCTGACCTAGGTGGAAAGGTTTGGGCCCAAAAGCCCTAATGTGAAGAGCAGAGCATGGCAGGTGGAAACCTGCTGTACAGGAGCAGTGAAGAACTGGGCCATCATGTACCGCTAACCAATCAACATGTCTGCTGTCTCGGAGGTGGATTCATCAAGATTAAAGCTTTCCATCTAGCCATGTGCTGCAGGGACAATGCAGTAATGTTGTGCAAAGTATTGCATTAGCCACATTGAGAAATCAGATACATAATAACGCTGATTTTTGGTTGACTTCAGAGCAAATGGGAACACCACAGAAACGAGGTGACATCAACCTGACTCGCATGGTTGCGCCTAAGACAAGAGGAACTCTTCTCCGGTCAGAGCACCGAAGACCATGGTCCTCAGGCTATTCCTAATATTCATGTGAATGAAAATCATTTCCCTTTTAAACCAAAATTATAAAATACACCGAGAGATTGGGTACAAATTTACAATGAAAACAGGGTTTCTGTGGCTGACGTTTCCAATGGAAAATCAAAGCACTGGGTAAAATCCCCCAGCAGCCTAATGAATTTTACGATAATGCTTTACATTAAGTGCACCTTCAGAATGCATTCATTATGCATTCAAAGAACATGCAGTGCAATTTCATAATGCCTTCATAGAACATTCATAAGCAGCATGCAAGTACACCTTAACATCCTAACATCCCTTAAGAACTTTAATATACATTAAAAAACATTGTATGATTATACAATTACAATGTTTGTTATTATATGATGTTTCTTATTAATGTATATTAGAGCTATTAAGGGATGTTAGGATGTTAAGATATACATACATGATGTTTATGAATGTATTAAATACTTAATGAATACATTATGAAGGTGAACTGAACGATTTATGAATGCAATATATTAGCATTATGAAGGGCCAGTTAATGTAAAGCGTTACCAATTTTTCCATGTGCCACATGGAAAGGACAAGTTTTGGAAATCTATTCGAGTTAAGATGGTCAAGAAAAAAATTATCATAGAACAAATAAGCTGTGCTTTTTGTGCACTTTTTAATGGCGATTATAGAAATGCACTCAGAATTTATGCATCAAGGCTATACATTTTGCTGTTTTCAGTGCAATTTCAGTACTGCAGGGAAAACTGAATTTTGAACTCCTTTATTACTAATACTGTGAACACAAACACAACTAGGAACAAATGTAAACCAAAGGCAATGAGTCATTCATAAAAAAAATTAAAAATTCAAAAACAAAAGACTACAGGATAACAATCATAATGAACTAACTTCTGTTCTCTACTACTGAGTATGGTCGAATTTCTCTAGTGATAAACACCACTATAGTCAGTCATTTTTTTAGCCTGGTCTGTATTTCCTAGCAGAAATGCCTTCAATGCCACATGGGCATTAAGTTGCAGAGGCGGTTTCTGCTTTTGTCCAGTTGTACTCCCACTCGGATGATGTATAAAATGAGTCACCGTGTTGGATAAGTATCCAGCAACATATCCAAGTTCAGTATAACTGAACTGCAGGGACATTCTTGGTCATATCAAGTACTCTCTGTCCAGTGTTGATGTATTTTATCAGGAAACCAAAATGTTCCCAAACTTATGATTATGACTGTCTGTAAGCAGCATTAGCCATAACTAACTCATGGCCACATTTAGCATAATGCTTGCCATATTGAACATCTACTTGTGAATTTAGATTCCGCCCATCTCGAGAAAATTTATTAATTCATTTCCCTGTGCATTCTTAATTGAAAATGATATACTAAATGAAACATAACAATATGTGCCCCTGTGACTTATGATAATTCAACCTGCGATTGATTGGTACTCTTAACTCATGTTACACGCTGCATTAGCAGAAAGACAAAATTTAGTAGTTTGATTCAGATATGCCGATTCTTAGTCTTGAATACTAATAAACTAGTTATTTTAACCTAATAACCAGTGCCTCCAACCAGTGCCTCCAAGATTTCACAAATCTGTGATCACAAAAATTGACATGGAATCAAGCAAACTCCATAACATTTGAAGGAGCTTTTCTGATTTTACCATAATTATTCCGCAAGAAATTACTAAATCAGAAGGCTGCTTGCATTTGGACTTTGACACGTCCAGTGACACCATCACAAGATGAGCACAGCAAACACACTTGGGTTACAAAAAAGTTGAGGCATTGTAAATTAGATTAACACTGATAAAGAAATTCATCCATTTGTACTCGATACAAACTCCACAGAAATCTTTTTGATTGATCCATGACACACTTCCAAAACCTCTCCTTGTTCTTTAAATAAAGCAGGGGCTCCCAGATACATGTACACCTGATTGACTTGAATCATCCCTATCAAATGAACTGGTAATCTTAGAGATAATCTCAGACCAAATGAAGTGATAATCTTAGAGATAATCTCAGACCAAATGAAGTGATAATCTTAGAGATAATCTCAGACCAAATGAAATGATAATCTTAGAGATAATCTCAGACCATATCACCCGCAGATACAGAAGGACTAATGCAAGTGTCATTATTATAATGCTCAGGGAGTTTTGGTGGAATCTTGCTGTTGCCATAAATGGTCTGCTTGTGTGCATTCGTTTTTCTCACCAGTAGATCTGTTTCCTCTGCTGAGAAGTGCTTTTTTTCAGCTACCTGGTAAATCCGGCATTACAATAACAATCTGCCAAGGTGCAACTGCACCTGGTTTTTAAAGGGAATGGGAGATGACACTCTGATTAGTTTGTAGCATGTCACATCCCAAACATATCCACGAGTCTTTACAAGACTAAGTATAACCCTTTTGAACCGTTCACCTGATACTGCAACCATTTTTCTGCTATTAAACTAGGAAAAGTGGATTTGGCCATGCCCTAAATGAATTTGCACCATGAGCTTCAGATGTTGTGCTTCAGATTGCTAAAATAGAGCCCCAAGTGTCTGAGTCTGTGCTTCTCTTTACTACAGCTGCATGGCACTGCTTTAATTTTGGAGCAACTTGTCTCAAAATTTGATCAGTTTCAGTTGTTCACCCAAACAATAAGTTTGAAAAAGATCCATCAAGTTTGAAAAAGATCCATCAAGTTTGAAAAAGACCCATCAAGTTTGAAAAAGATCCATCAAGTTTGAAAAAGACCCATCAAGTTTAAAAAATACCCATCAAATACTTTTCCAGTTATCAGGGTAATAAAAACAAGTGTCTGAGGCTGCCCTTCTTGTCACTGCGGTGGTGTTGTCTCAGTTTTGCTGTAATTAGTATAAAAATTTGTTCGGTTCCCAAACAAAAGTTCAAAGACCCACTAATGAGTCCAAAAACGATATGCCATCTGGAAGGCTGTTATTACCTGAAGTGACAGCAGATGGAGCACTAGGCTCACCGTAGCCGTAACGATTAACTGCAAGCACCCGAAACTGGTAACTCACACCTGACCGGAGGCGGTCCAGGCTGACAGAGTGGAACGTGCTGCTGGAGGGCAAATCCTTAGCAAAAGTATCCCACAGGCCTTCGTCTGCAACAAATTTAACCGAGACACCAGGTCAACATCTGCATCCCTGCCATGGTTCTAATGATTAGAACAGAAAGTCTGATTAAATACAACACAGGAGCAGGTTAATTATAGATAATTCAAAAATTGCTTTACTGTGAGGCTACATGAAATTATTTTACCTGATGCACGTGCCTCAATGACATATCCGGTGATGGGTCCCTCCCCTCTGTTTCCCACTGTCCAGTGAATGATTAGGGAGGAGCTTGACTTTGTGAGAGATATCTGTATGGGAGAAGCAGGTGATCCTGCGAATTGACAAGAGGAATGGTTTATAATACAGCTCTGGACCTATGGTACTTATGAGCCTGGCTCAGACCACATGAAATTGATTTAGAAGCTGCTGTGTCTCCGCAGTCCCGGATGAGCTCTGTGGGAAAGCACAGGCTTTTTTAGTTCACATGCTGTTGTAAAAATAGCACTTCCACTTCAGGAGTGTGACTGTGAGTGAGAACAACCCAATAAAACAGGCATGACCACCCTGAGAGCATGATGTCACCCCCTGCAAGTGCATCTTCAGACCTACTCCTGTAAATGAGGGTCTCACACTCTGCATGCCACCTGTGGGGCTATTAATTAACTGTGTAGACTTTAAAAGTGACTATTTGAGCGATGAAACATTATACATATCCCATACCGTCCACTGGCCCCGTTGTGATGTTGGCTTCCAGCTCAGGGCCCAGGCTGATGGTCCGAGCCTGCACTCGAAAGTGGTAAGTCACACCCTTGGCCAGGTCTCGAACCTTGAGCCAGCATTGCTTGTTACCTGGAACGTCCACGGTCACCACCTTGCTGACACCTGTGAACAGATGAGCAGTGCCACAGAGACCGCTGTGAATCGCCGTCAGGGTATGAAGTTCATTTCATAAAACACAACTGAAAGCTGCTGTGAGAGAAAACTTTGAATAAGGGCCAAACAGGACTTGTAAAGCAGTTCATCCCATCGTGCAGGATCCTTATAAACTGGATGACTGGCACCGGACTGTTTCCAGTAAAGATGTGTTTTTGCAGTGTTTCAGTATATTGGAAGAAGTTCGATCAAGCACCGTCAACTTGAAAAGAGGGCACCAAATTCCAATACGCTCCAAGAGAATGAAGTAGATAGTTACCGTGGATCGGGGTGGAGGGCTCATACACCACCCGGTATCCCTGCACTATGCCGTTGGGTGACAGAGGCAGACCCCAGGACACATTAAGTGTTGTGGTGGTGACCTCAGAGAAGACGATGAAACTTGGAGCACTAGGAGCTGAAAGAGGAAACGGGGTACAATTAAACCATCTCCATAGTCGGATACTCACCGAAAACAGCTTGTATAATATGAAACATTATAACCTTTGAAACTTACTGTTATTCATGGATGTTATTCAGGAGTGCAGTAAAAACAGATGATCTGACATTCATTATTAATGATTTCATAATAAGGACTTTAAATTCCACACAAAGACCTGTCATTCGTTATAATTTTCCAATAGGATCCATCTCACCTGCTGTTCTTTCATTTTTAATGTTCCAAAGAAAAAGATATACAGTATATAACAAAGTTCCATATATGTAGCAAAATGTTTTCTGGATGATAGTAAGAGATATAAGAGCATGCACATGTGAATGGTTAAGCCATGTCTTTAGCTACATTAACCTTAGTCCTGTGTTAGTTTTCTGTTCCTAACTCTTATGTTAAACGGGTCAGTGCCGACCCGTGTCTTAAATCAGCCATAAAATATCCTCAATTTCATTCAATTTGTTTCTTATCTCTTGGTTACCTTGTTAGGTTTCCTTATCCATGAAATGATTGGTTTTAATATTTTTTGGTCTGGCTTTCTGGACCTTTCTTTTGAGAGCATACCTCTCGTTTTCAATAAAAGAAATTATGGAAAAATTAACCTCAAGAGTATAAATAAACCGAATTGGTATTTTCTTGCTTTACATGTATGGGCATGCCTTGCCTAGTGAAAAGTTTAAATTTATTTTGTTTAAATAGTGGTACCTGACAAAGTCAAAATGCCTTGATGCAGTACACACATTTATGTGGTGCTTTTATGCATTGTAAACTTACAAACAGGTCGGTGCCGACCCTAACATGATAGCAAGGTTAAAGCAATTTTTTTTTGATGTGCCTCAGAGAATTGAATGTGAATATATAAATGTCCACGGCTATAGGAATATCAAACATATTGCTGTTCCTTTAGGGTTCAGGGTAATCAGGCTGATGAAGGCGTCTCCCAGATGACAGCCAGGAC
>JAODKE010000050.1:6982535-6995898 GCA_026779605.1 Mormyrus hasselquistii | reverse complement strand
CATGTTCTCCGCCCTTATCCCCATGTTATCCCCTGTTCTCCCCCCTTCTCTATGTTATCCCATGTTCTCCGCCCTTATCCCCATGTTATCCCCTGTTCTCCCCCCTTCTCTATGTTATCCCCTGTTCTCCCCCCTTCTCCCCATGTTATCACATTCCCTTTAAGAGCTACGTGCACTTTCACCTTGATGCCCTGCTATTATGACCTGCGCATTTGCCAGGTAGCAGAATAGAACACTTCTTTACAGAGAAAGTGGATTTGCTGGAGCACAAAATGAAAGCACACAGCAGACCATCTACAGCAACAGCAGGATTTCACAAAAGCTCCCTGAGCTTTATAATAATAATATTTATAATAATAATAAGAAGAAGAATGAGGAAGAATAAAACCTACTGCAGATAGCTGAAACTGCAGATAACATGAACAATCTGCAGACTCCATATATAACGTAATTTTTAATGTGCATACATATGGTGAAGTTTAAATGATAAATTATGCACAGTAAGACGTTACCAATAGTAGATACAATAATAATAAAGTAATAAAGTAAACCGCACATTATTACACAGGACTGTACAGCAACATACTCTGTCGAATGAAAGGGATTCTGATGTTTTAGCCTAATTCTCAAAGGGTGATATAGCAATGAAAAAATATTACATATCAAGGGATGGTGAAGTGATGAAAATCATGTTTTTATACCCCTCAAAGGACGAAGGAACAATGAAAACACACAGGCTACTGTTACACATTTTACAATGAAAAATATTGTATCATTTACCTGCACAGTGTATAAACCATTATGAGAAAAATGTATCTTAATCAGTTGTGTGGCGCTCACAAACTTACAGCTGGCATTCTCTTGGTGTGCAGCTTGAAACTTATGAACTGTTTCTGGAATTCAGGATCCCAGTGTAGTAGGCAGCCAGTTTCATTCGTCATTACTGTGATTAGCTAATTCTGATTAGTGTGTATAATAATAATAAAGCAACTATCACGACTAACAATAATGACACGTATTTCTTAAAATATGTTGATGTACACATTAATGTGTTACATTGTAATCTTTTTCAGTCATTCTTTACATGTTTCTGCACTGCTGTCCATCCCTGTGAGTATAACAAGCAGTACACACACGTATGCTGTGGCCCTTTAATAACAGTGAAATACTTTAGAGCAGTTTTTTGTCGGTAAAAGCACAATCCCTTTCTGCCGCCCGCGATGTGGCAGCAATGCGCCTGACTCCACCTCATTTGAAGAGCGACACTCTCAGGTGTTTAGATGGGCAGAGGTACATTTGCTATTTAAGTGACACAGGTGCAGGGTGGGCTCATGCTATGAAATACACTTGCCACTTCTTGGTGTGAGATATGGTCTTACTTCCTGCATCCTGACAATGACAGTGAGGATAATGGATCAGGGAATGATTGAGGAGATGGACGATGTGGCCGAACAAACCATGCTGAGAGAGCAAAGCGGGGTTTATCGTGTCAGGGACTCACCGCTCCACTTCCCAGGAGGTGCAGTTGTGGCCGACGGCAGACGAGTGCGTGATCCAGTCTCCAGTCTCCAGCTCCCGGATCTGCAGGGTGAAGTAGCGAACGGGCGAGGAGCCTTCGGCACCTGGAGCCCACCTGAGCAGGAGTCGGTGGGAGCGCACCTCTGACTGGGGCACGCTTAGCCTCCGGGGGGGCTGGGGCCGCTCTGAGGGGGTGGGGGGGACATTAAGTAGGCACTGTGTCAATCTTTGTTTGGTTCAACCTTACTTGTGTCAATTGGTATAAACCAGGCAGTGATTAACAATGTGTGGCATGGTCCCCCAATTCCAGTCCCGGAGGTATCAACACAGTTTGCAGGTTTCCCTGCTCAGTCACACCTTACCGAGCTCCCCACCAATTAGGGAGCAGGGATTTCTTCAAACTGAGTTGCAAATGGTCTTCCAGGACCGGAATTGGGGGAACCCTGATGTAAGATATTGTCATGGCATATGCAAATCTCATCTGGGGGGGGGGAGTGTTCACATGGTATACAAACATATGCCAAGGACATGTTCATTAAGAGAGAGAGATAACAGGAGCTAAGGAATGAGATCAGAGATAAAGGTCAGGTACAGGATTTCTATACTGTTTCCTACCAAAGCCTGATTCATGAGCAGCTCTCTCCGCTTGGCAAGCCTTCCTGGGGTTTTGGGCTTTTGGTCTTTGTCATTCAGATCAGTGACTGGCTAGATGAAGCATCTCTCACCCCTCATTAACTGAGTTCTTGCAGAAAAAATCCTTTCCAGAAGATTCTGCTTTCTCCCATGTCTATTTGTCAGCTTTTGAAATCATATTTTCCGGATTTCAAAAACGCTAAATGGGTTTTTACAGTATTTGAGCTTAAGTGTCAGTCGTCTAAGATGAAGTGATTAAAAGAAAATATATTTTTTGCACAGTGGATTATGGACATAATTGGATCTGTACTTTTGGCTTTTGCAATGTGAGGGAGCTGTTGAGACCCTGGCAGCCGGTAACCACCCACCTCGACGCTCTGTGGTGATGACGACCGCCTGTTCGGGTGGCCCCCAGCCCCGCTGAGTCCGGGCAGAGACGCGAAACACGTAGGCCGACTCGGGGATCAGCCCTGCCGCTGTAAACTCCCTGGCACTGGACTCCACCTCCACCGTGGTGAAGATGCTGTGGTTGGCAGCCTGCAGCTGATAGGCGACCTGATACCCTGGGAAATGAAGGAATACATAAAATGGAGAAAAAAGGTACAAAGTCAGGTGAGACCGTCAAAAATTACAGCATGTGAGGCCATTTCTAACAAACTTTCTGTTAGCGCTTTTTACTTCTTGTGGTAATACTGGGGCTTTCCAATGATCCAGTACTGTCCCCTTAAAGCGAAACCCCTGCCACAGCATGTGTCTTTATCCGGAGGCCATTTGTCTTCAGCTCTCTGCTCACTGATTGGCTGACTGGCCTGTCTCTGCACAAGCTCCCTCACAAACAGTTGCCCGTGTGCCCACCTGAACTCTTCAGCCCTCTGATGAAACCCATTTGAGACATTTTTAAACCAGGAGCTCTGACTCCTTACTAAAGCTTGACAGGAAATTACCAACTAAATGGAGGTTCACCAACCAGGGGCTGGAAAACCCCCTGCCTTTTGGATACTCTGCTGGCTCATTTTCTGAAGAACAGCAGAATCATTCTGCCGTTACTGCTGGGCTGCGACCCCAAATGTGTTCTTCCCAGCCATATTACCTTCTCTGCCCGACACCCAGTGCCGTGACGTACTTGGTTAGATCATTGCTCATACACCCCCACAGGAATCATTTCCCAAACTCGCCGGCTGTTCAGTCTGACCCATGGGTCTAACACACACGGGCTCAGGCCTGCTCGCGATCAGGGGAGTGTGTTTGCCTGCTGCCTGAGGTCTAATGGCTTCTGTTGATGTGGCTGATTCCAGTGCTTTCCATGTGACCTTTGTCCCTTGCCTAGTAAGTGAATGACTCTAGAACATGGGTACTAGTTCATCACCATGAAGGCCCGTTAACCGTACTCTTTTTTTATTCAGCTGTCAATTTTTTTTACATTTTTAGATGACTCCATTCCTCCCCTAATCCAAAGAGGTAATTAGGCTAATTGGCATCTCTAAATTGCCTTAAGTGTGTGACTTGTATGAATGTGCCCAGTGACGGGCTGGTATCCCATCCAGGTTGTATCTCAGCCCTATCCCCTATGACCAACTGGCATCCCATGCAGGATATATCCTATCCTTGTGCCCAGTGCAACCTGGAATAAGCTTCATATCTCCATAGATAAGTGGCTGGAAGCGACAGCAAATCGCACTGGATGCCACATTAAATTCCAAGAGAAATTCAAACAGGGTTTTTCTGCACAGAATCCACAGTGAAATACATTTTTCAGTGCTTACTTTGGCCGCACACAAAAGGTCCAACACCTTCCCCCCCCTCGCAGCATCGCCGCCACACTCAGGCTGGTGCAAAGATGCCACGGCACGCTGGCCTGGGCATTGATTACGATGGGATTACACTGCAAGTGGGAGAAATTCCCTCCCCATTTTCCACAGGCATTAGCGTTCAGTTCAGAATGTGTGTGTGTGTGTGTGTGTGTGTGTGCTGCGTCACATTTCAGAGTGAGAGCGAGACTGAAGATGGGAGCATGACCCTTCCCGGAGCTCTCTGGACCGTGCAAGTCAATTGCGGCCAGAGACTGCATGTCCCGGCTTGACTGCAGAAGGGGTTCGCTGCCCGTACATCTTTATACACAGCCAGATCCTGGACTGTACCATTATCCATCAGGGGGCTTTTCTTTTATGAGGGAAAAAAATCATGGCAATCTAGCTACTTTCACCATATTGGGTGAGATCTGTTTGAGAGCATTTTAGCTGTTGCACTGTGATGGGGGTCACTAGCAGGTCTCATGGTTTGTGAGCCACATCCCCGGGATACACACAGACATTGGATGTCCCCCTCCCACCCCCTTTAGTCACCAGTCCTCTCTCTCTATGCGTTACTGTTTCTGGAGGGAAGGGACACTGTCTAAACCCAGCGCCATATAACACTGCGACGCAGCTGACCTTGCCAGACATGCTTTTAAATTGCCCCGATTACATCATCACTCCCGATATGGAGGTACTCTACAATAACTAAGCACAGTGCCTTTCCCCTGCATGTCTCACCTCATTCAGGGTCACCACCACACCCACACTAATCCACGGGCGCAATGGCACTGGTTCTAATGCTGCCCTTTGCAGGCCATTCAGTTCATTCGTATTTAATCGCATGGATCAAGGTGATCTCAGGTTTTCTCTCTAACCTCTGCTTCTCTCATGCAGGATGTCCTCATTTCTCACTGAAATCGGGCTCTATTCATCGCCAGTAGTGTCGTGCTAATAGCAAGCTAGCTAGCTTGTTACACCTGGGATATCAAATGAGTGAAGCCCCGACAGACAGGGACGGACAGGCACTGTTACACTGAACTGCACTGCAACACTCACTGTGGGCTTAGGGCCTAAGAGGAGGACCTTACCCAAGATGAGGCCATTGGGCTCTGCTGGGGGCTGCCATGTTGCCCTCACTTCTGTCAGCCGTACGTCAGGGAACACCAGTCTGACAGGAGGCCCAGGGACTGGAGGGGTAGGGGGGGAGGGGGGTGATTACCACAGGTGTGAAACACAGGCCTTTACAATAAGACAATGTGGAAAGTCATGCGACAGCAGCATTTTTACAGCATGGAATCAGGGCTGCTTTTCCCTGTATGATAATCTCACATCTAGAATTGTCATCCATACACAGCATTTTCACTTATCCCTTGGGGGTAAATCATGTCATTCACCAGGGCTGGGGCCATTTCGGAATGCATTCATCAATTCTAATTCAGACCAGGAAATGGAACTGAAGTTAGAATCAGAAAAAAAGTATGGAGAACAGATTTGGAATTGAATTCAAATTTCAGTGAGATTTAAATTCCGACTCCAGTTCTATTTGCTGATTTGGATTGGAATTGATGAATGCATTCTGGAATGGTCCCAATCCTGTCATCCACAGATCCCAACATTTTTCATTTATGCTGACAGAAAGTTCAGTTTCATTTTTTTTTGTTTTAAAAATGACTATGGATTTGAGTTTTGGCACTACGGTGCTGGCAGGATAGAGGTCCATTTCTGTTCCTGTCGTAACTCTGATACTCTGATCTGTCTGAAGGGATCGGATTCCTGATAGCCGCCTCTGACCACTGTGCTCTACACAGATCTTAGCGACAGCTCCCCCCAGCTAAGAACGTTTGTACCCAACGAGTGGTTCATGTGCTTTGTACACTTGGATGGGGGCGGGGGGTTAATTTATCCATTTGGTAACTTAAGAAGCAGTTATTTAAGCTGCCCCTCTCAGTTGAACGTCTCTGCTCCAGTACTCCAGTGGCAGGAGGACCAATGCTGTAAGACCCACTGCCCCCCATCTAGATGGTGTTAAATACAAAGTGAAACCCAAGCTCAAGACAGCCAGCTCATAGACCGAACTGTGGCCTCCTACTATCTTCTAAGCTGTGCCCCTGACATACAGATGGTACCAGCAGTACGAGAGAACGGGGGGAGGGGTGTCCTACCAGGCTTTTATTTGTCTCTTTTATGAATTTAGGTAATGCTTTCCTCCACAGGGACTTCCATTGCCCCCGTGGAATGGTGGGATGATTACTCGGGCAAATCGCCACATCAGGTCACACATGCTTGCTCCATGGCACGGGTAATCCTGTTTCCTGCCAATCCCCTGGGCTGCTGCCTCTGCAGCGTAGGCCTCCAGTGAAAATCTGTTAGGAGTCCTCTGTTCGTTGCATGTGGTTATCAGACGATGCACTCCTGGGTTGTCAATGAGCCGCATTCCCAATCATGTCCCTGCTGCCTGATTTCGGCAGCCCATTAATATGCTCACCTCAGCACTCTGAGCAGCGGCTTTCACGATCAATCACTGTGCATCCAGCTACAAAATCTATGGGCGTAACTTCAGCACAGTTACAAAATACAAAATCCCCACAGTATACAGGCACCCCGGATCCCTGACTGCAGCCAGACCTCTGGGGAGACAAAGGGACCTTTGGGATTGTAACAAAAGTCTTCCTGAATTAAAATAAGACATCTGCTCCACTGAGAACGCTGAGCTGATTCAAAGTAATTAAAGCCAATTAAGGGAGCCATGATGCCTAATTTGCTGATAATTGGAATACAGAGTAGACAGTCTACCTTCATAACATGCCACTTGGAGCATTAAAGGATTTAAAAAGATCTGTAAAATATTTTAGAATTATAGCACTACTGGGATCACTATCACTATGTGCTGATGTTACAGTGATCTGCCTCAAAATTTGATCACTTCCAGTTTGTCACACATACTGCACAGTTTGAGAAAGATCAGTAAAATACTTTTTAAGTTTTTGTCTTAATGAGAACGTGTCTGCGATGGCAGCGGTGGACTGGTCCCCAGTTAGTAACATATTCCATTACCATTTTAGCCTGAATGTAAGACGATGTTTTTTCCCCCAAAATATTACATCTAAATTCGAGGACTACAATTTAAATTATATACAAACCACAGCAGATGGCGTAAATTATCTGCCTCTTGGCTAGACTAATCGGTGAGAAAGGTGCAAAAAGCAGGTTCAGGTTAATGCATGTGTTGACATATAGTTTTAACATCTTGTTACATCAAATTACATGTTTATAGATTCATGCACGTTAAATTCAACCTTAAAATATTATATTGCCAGACTTGCCATTAACAAAATGCTTCAGAATTTTTAATATTGACTGTCTTCCCCCCTGTCCTACCCCCACCCAAAAAAATAACACATTTGTTTATTGGAATGTTTGCCGTTTAATACACTTATTGTAATGTGATTGACCGTGGTTGCTTTTAAACAGTGAGCTGGTGCTTTTTCTCTATAAAAATAAGATTTAGTATTCCAAAACTTTCCCTAAAAATAGTTGCTGAAAACATGGGGGGGGGGGGGTGTCTTATGCTAAGGGTTATCTAATATTCAGGGCAAAATGATCATTGCTGTTGTGAAGAGAGACTGAGAAGAGTTGGCTTTTTTTTCCAGCCTAAGCTTTCTGTTTAGCAAAGAGCAGTGGCTGTATGGTTTTACTGGCAGACATTATTTCTACTGATTCCCATTCTGTCACATGACAGGAAATTTAAAAGGGCAACATCTCAAAGCTAAGATAAACTTTGACTGCTGTTCTGCTGTGGACAGAGAAAATGTGTGAATCATATTAAGAAAGAAGAGGGACTTTGAGTGATATGAGGACTTGATATGTGCAGCGGAGTTTGAAAAATGTAAGACATTTTGCTGTCCTACTGTCCTTTATTCGTACAACAATGTGCAGCCCGAATTCTAAAGGAGTGCTGCTGCAGTGCCCCCTAGAGGGGTGAAATGGCACTGAAGTTGTAGCACCCACCACTCCCACAAACTGAAAGTCACTGTTCCTTGGCCTGAGGTGCAGATCAATCGGACGTCAGGCAGGAAGGCAAAAAGGGGGCTGTTGGCCAGTGAACGATCTGCAAAATGGGAGCTTTTACGCACCGTCGTCTTTGGAACGCTCCACCACTGGGGGGCGGCTGGGCTCTCCATCGCCGATGCGGGTGAAGGCCAGCACCTGGATCTGGTACTGGATGTACTTGTGCAGGCCTCGCAGTATCACTGACTGCATCAAGCTCCCCTTCACCACGTGCACCAGGTTCTCAGAGTGCGATTCTTTTTCCCTGTACAGTACCTGGAGTGGAAGGCATGCGGAAATAGCTAAACTCGTACACACACGCCAAGAAAAAGCACATGTCAAAATATAATGCTCTCACACACACACACACACACACACACACACACACACACAGAGGGAGGTTTGTAATTATATGTGGGGACTCTCCATTCATTTCTTTGGGGGAAACTCCAATACCAACATAATGACCTTAAACCCTACCCAGCCCTAACCTTAACCATAAGCAACTAAACAAAATATAAGACTTCTGGCATTTTTCATTTTTTGATTGCATTCACAGATCTTTGTTGGGACCTGAAAAATGGTCCCCATAAAGTCAAAATTATCACATATATTTTTATCACATTGTGGGAGACATTTGGTCTCCACAATATAATATAAACATAATCCACACACACACACACTGTAACGAAACCTATACACACAACTCAAAATGTAACAAAACCCATACACACATATCTCAGAATGTAACGAAACACACACACACACACGTCGAGAAAAAGAAGATGCGAAAATGTAGCAAAATCCTGCACAAATCCACATCTCAAAACGCCGCAAAACCTGCAAGCAATTTCATATTATTTCTGTAGCTGAAGAGTCAGGCCCCTCCCAGCCTCAAACTGGGTTATTTAAAAGAAGTAGTAACTCTGGGCTCTAAATCTGTTTATTTATTGCACATTCTGCTTCCATACCAAACTTCTGTATTAAACATCATTCCCCACCAGTTAACTAGAAATTCCCCACTAGTTCCTATATACACATGTTCCCACAGACACACTGTCATGTCTCAGGATGTTGCCAGGGAGTGTCAAAAATAGAAGAGCGCTAATTCTAATGCACAGACCCGAGTACTTTCAAGCCGCACAGACATCTCCTCAAAACCACATCAGTGTAAATTTTGACGATTCCCCGACAGACCTGCACACAGTCACCCAGAACAGCTCAATTAACAGGCTGATTCTAAACTACCCACTGCCTGCCGTTTCCTGGCTGGACTGAATGTGTGTGTGTGTATGGGGGGGGGAGGGGGTTGGGGGCTTCCGATGTCTGCGGGCACTTTTCAATTACTCTCGACGCAGCGTGATGTGACATATGGGACTGAGACTGAAGACAGCAGGAGTAGGATTTACAGCCCCCGTCACCACTGGCGGCCAATCTTAGGCACTGCGGCTTTCCTGCATTCAATTCGGGGGTGGGGGGGGTCGGTAATGAATCAGACATGCTTATTCTTAGGTAAAAATCACACTCCAGCTGCATTCGGGTCCCCCCGGCACCGCTGTCTCGCCCCTGTACATTCGCTCAGGCAGAAACTCAAGTGTGAAAATGCGACCTTAGAAGTTACAATATCATCCATATGATTAATATCCAGGCTGGTAAGCAATTACTCCCAGCAAAACTGAAATGAGCAGAGCTTTGATTGGCCAACAGTAAGATGCATATTGAGGCCCAAACATGGAGTCCATGTCAAGCCGACGGGACCAGGTAGAGCAGATGCCTGAGGGTCCTGCGTAGGCGGAGGCTGCCGAGGTGGTCAGTAATAAATCCTGTTGTCGGCCTTAATTACTGTCGACATGAAGCTGGAGGAGGCGCACTGAGCATATGGCTTCACACCTTGCCCTGTGGTCCCAGAGGATGGGGGGGGAGCGGATTTTCAATTAACATGTTTATGGGCCTGTCGATTTCTGAAGGGGTAGGAGCGAGGACATTGGCGAGCGCGCTGAACGACACGCGGCGGGGGGGGTCGGGCCTGGGGGACAGACCTCCGACGTGAGATAATATGGAGGTGCCAGTCTGCATGCTGATATCCGCCACTGAAAGTCAGTATGAAAGTGGAGTCCATTGGCCTTATTATTTAAAATGAAGCATAATCTCAATATTCACAGTGATGCTCGTGGCTTCTGGATGAAACCCAGGTTTCCGGGACTGCAAAGTGGCGTCCCACATTTAAAAGCAGCTTGCTAGCAAAACCAGCTTTTGCTACACTATTAAACTTCCCCACGGTCGCTTACAGCCAACCAGAAACAGACCACGCTGGCATGGTATGCTGTTGGTATATTCAGTCCAGGGCTTATCGTGGGGATTCTGCGGGGCGTAAATCATGCCAGAACAGCAGCCAGTCTGTGTTACTAATATGCAGACATTGGTTTACAGTCCCAATCATATCTCTGAGATGGGGGGGGGGGGGGAGACACAGCCCAGGGAATGTACAACTTTTTAAATTCAATTCAATTTACTTTTATACAGCCCCCACAACAAACCCCAAGGCTATTGGTAAGTGTTTGGCAATACATTATAAATACACAAATACAAAATGGTTTACGATACAGGGATAAAAAAAGGAATATGGAGAAATGCCATAAGACAAAATCACCCAAGGAAACAACAACTCTTTTCTTATTCTTCATATTTTAATCTCCCCACCCCCAACTTTTGAGCCAGCTGGGGAGTCCACACATGCTATTATATGACATAAACTATCTGCTTAATAAATTTATTTAAGGCTGCCCACTTGTCAAGCTGGTTTACACATCAGTGAAGCCGGTTAAGTGTATCGCTCCCAAACAGAGGGCTGAGGCTCTCATTTGAGCATAAAAACGCAGCCTGAGGACTCCGGGATCCTAAGCTACCCATTTAAACCGCTTTTAAAGCCCTGGGAGTCACCGGCCGTTCAAACCAGATCAGACCGCACCGGAGAGGAGCCCTCTGAGTGCAGAAACAAAAAGCGCACTTACATGACGTTTCATCATGCTCAGAACCAACTTCGCTATGGTAACTCACAAAATCTGAGAGAGCGTGAGAGTGTCATCGGGGTATTTACTGAAACTGGGAGAATTCATAAAGAAAAAGGAAAAAAATCTAACCAAATTTTCACATTACTAAACATTAACTTCTATAACTGCCAATTGCAGCTACTGAGTTATTCCACACTACGAGATTCTGTTCAAGTCATATTCCAAACTCTTCCTCTCGCAGAGCATTTTTTGCATACATGCCCAGGAAAAGGGAGAGGAAAAGCTTGGCCTAAATATGACCTAAATGGCATCTCAAACCCCATGATTCAGAATGAATTCAGGGAAAAGTAAATTGGTAACAAATGTTACGTAAATAAGCCTCAGGGTAATAAGGATAAAGAGCTCATTTGGAATTTAATGCTCTACACAAACTGATCTGTCTTATCGACTTATCTATCCATAGCTACTTATCCAGTACCGGGTCACAGTGAGCCTGGAGTCCATCCCAGGCAACACGGGGCACAAAGCAGGAAAACCCCTGGATAGGATGCTGTTTTATTACATTAATTTTACCTTAGAATATGGGAAATTTATTGGTACTGTTACGCACTTTTTATGAATTGCACGCTGCTCATACGTGGCTGCAGGACAGAACGAGTATAGAAACAGGCATTCAGTATAGATAGAGTACAGGTACAGAATATATAGAATATAGACACAGAGTACAGACACACAGAGTAGAGAGAGAGCATTGAAGTAGATAGAGTATATTGGGAGCATAGATATAGAACACAGAAATTTGCACGTGGTCTTGTAAAGAATTACCACCCGAATAGGTGACTCCATTTTAAATTAGCATAATTTTTAGTAGCATAAATCATTCATTATCTGTACCTGTTAGCATTTGAGTGTTTTGCTTGTGTTGAGATCTGCATAAGGGGTCCTGTATTTCATTAATCCCCCATGACCCTGCTCAGAATACTGTAAGTGGTTGGAGGACGGATGGATGGATTTAATTGTTTAACTGATACACAAGATTGTGGGATAGCGACCAAAATTAGCATTTAGCCATGACTCATCGCTAACAGACGTCCCTGGCCAGCTACTCTCATCATGCATAAAAAAGGCAGGATCTGAAATGCTGAAACGTAGGCATCACTGGTAAGGGAGACTAGCAGGACTGCAAATTTCCTTTCACTGCTGTTCACGTGCCGAGTTTCGTCACATCACTGCAGCTGTTAATTAGGGTTGCCAACCGTCCCAAATTATCTGGGACATCCTGGAAATATGGGTGATTTTGATTTGTCCCTTCAGGGCCAGCTCTAGTCCCGTACTCCAATCACAGCGTCGTCGGGCAATAATAGACTATTGTAAGCACGGCAAAACTAACGCAAATGTTGCTACTGTATGAGACACGCGGTTGCATTTCCATTATTGTTGGTCAGCTGCTCTGCACGCGCACCTGCAAGAAAGTGTCCCTCGTTTGGGGTTGAGAAAGCTGGCACCCCTACTGTTAATGGAGATGATCTACTCTGCACCCACTCCCCCCAGTAGCAAAGACACCTGCTAGCTAATGAGGTAATGTGAGAGAATGCACACGTCCCCTTCTCCATGAGGCGTTTTCAGCCAAGAAGCATAAGCCTCAGAAACTCGGGATTAACCTCCATCTGGGAATGGTCATCTTATCCCAGGGCTATGTTCCGGGGGGGCGATTCACGATAGGAGTTAAACTCGACTTCACCTGGCCCGCTTGCCCTATGGAAAGCATCCTGCCTTTTCCATCGCTTATCCTGATAAAGCCACGCATAAAGGCAGTGCAAAGCAGAGATCACAGGACAGACTGATCTGCTGTATTTACATGATCTGCTGCCTGAACTGAAAGCTGTCGAACCTGCTAACAAACTGAGGTCTAGTTTCCTGTATATAATATCTTTCAAATGAACAAAATAAGAAATGGATGATCCACCAGGCTGCAGAAAGGGTAAACTCTGCTACCTTGTATCCCAGGATATGTCCATTCTGCTCCCGCTGTGGCACCTGCCCCCATGTGACTAGGATACTGGTGGATCCCAATGCCTCTGCCGTCACGTTCTCCGGGAACCCGCTTGGCACTGTGGGGAGAAGCCATAACGTCGTTGTTAAGCAGGGGGTACGAATCTGATTTATAATGGGGGCATCAGACGAACAGCATCAGCACCTGGGACCTGTCAGGTAAGACAACTGAAATTTTTGTAAGGTGTGGGCGTGTGTTGGGGGGGGGGGGGGGCAAAGCATGGAGGCAGGTTTTTTGGGGGGTGCCGGACTTCCCCGGGCCGCCCGGGGGACTGCGGCCCGGAGGGGCCCTTCTCCCCCTTGCCAACT
>JAODKE010000050.1:6957251-6978030 GCA_026779605.1 Mormyrus hasselquistii | reverse complement strand
AGCCAGCCGCGTACGTTCCTGCAGGACAGTCAGGTTCCCCCGAGCCTGGGCTTCTCTTCGAGAAGATAGTGTCAATTGCATTGAGAGACCAGCGGATCAGATCCATAATTTTGAAGAGCAGGGCTGAGAATCTCTCGGGTATAGACAGCAAGACAGTACACTATATGGAGCGTGATTTCTCTCATGCTTTCAGACCATGGGATGCGTGAGCTTGATTATTTCATGAGCATGCTAAACTAAAGCATGATGTGCGGTAGTATTGCGTCAACAGCACAACAGATACAGCATTGTGCAGAGCTTGGGGGTTTATATCCCAGGAAGCACATAAATTGTACTTCTCCCTATACTGCAAGCCTTTTGGATAAAACACCAGTTAAATGTAAATGAGTTACATGTTAAATATACAACATATGATTATATATCTATGACAAAGACTCATAGCATTCAGGTAAAAACACATTTATTATTATTAGTGCCTACTATTATTGGTACTAGATAGATCACCTGGAAATGTGATTACATTGAATACTCCTAGAAATTGTACAAGTTGGTGAGGGTGGAACAAGTACAGTACATACAATATTAGATGACAGGCCTGTCCGGGGAATTCAGTGCTGTTGTTTCCGACAGCATCAAATCTAGTTCATACTTTGTACCTTAGTCTGTACTTCTGATCTGTGTTTTTGTGTGAGGGCAAGGACATAGTAAGACAGAGTAAGACTCTCACTGCATAGCGAACTGACTGGTTACTGTGCATATGACTCTTGAATCTTGAATCATTATTGAGTTAGAAATCAGTCAGTCTGTTTTTTTATTTTTAGTTTTCCCATGACTAGCAGTAGGGAAAGTGTACTCGACCTTGGGAATGGCTTACTGTGCTCAGAAAACTGCTGGCAAAGGACCATGTGGAAAAATGTCTGCAAGATGTCATCCAACAAACTGGCCATCTGGGTAAAAACATAGCAGTAATTAAACCAACCGCTTCCCCCCCCACTCAATCTTAAACTGGGCTGTGGAGGGCGGCACAGAGCTCATGTACGCAAAGCCATTTAAGGGGGTTCAACCTAATTTATCACTTCCCATGTCTCTAAATTACACAGCTATATATATATATATAAAACCAGTCTTTTGAAAGTCTTGCATTATTACGTGTTAAATAACAGATTCTTACTTTAAAGATTCAAAGAGTATTTCCATTTCCAAAATGATTTGTTTTCCAAAATAAATAAATCAATTTTGATTCTTGATTAAAAGTCAATGTAATGCAATGTTTAATGCATATATTTAGAATCCTGGGTGCTCAGTCTGACAGTAGGAAGAATTTTTATTTAATCCTTTAGATGCAGAAGACAGTGATATGGGCAGATTTTCGCCTTGAAGCTACGGAGCAGTTCAAATTGAGGCTCAGCATGGACAAGATTCAGGTTGAGCTTCACAGCAAGCAACTCAGAGCACGGCCGCTAATCACCAAGCAGCACCAGAATCCCCAGACATGGATAAGAATATGTT
The DNA here is from genome assembly GCA_026779605.1 of Mormyrus hasselquistii. Classification (NCBI taxonomy): domain Eukaryota; kingdom Metazoa; phylum Chordata; class Actinopteri; order Osteoglossiformes; family Mormyridae; genus Mormyrus; species Mormyrus hasselquistii. Next base: position 6,976,521 of record JAODKE010000050.1, on the reverse strand, counting down.
ATATTTCGGGAAGCCAGATGTAATAAACATTTGCAGAATGCATATGCCTCTAATCTGCAGTCTTGCCCTTGATGGAATTACAGAGAGAAGGCAGCCAATTGGCTGTCATGCACACACCTAAGGGCCGGTTGGCACTCCACGCTAACAACGTGTGCGTGCACGCTTTATAACCGCCATGTGATTTCTGCCTTGATTCCACGTGTCGTCTGTGCACCAATGTGAGGAATTAACGCTACACGTATGCAAGTACCACCAAAAATCTTGGGGGCAGTATGGTCACATTTTGCCCCAGGCCTATGTGTTTATATACGGTACAGTTAGTGTTGATGCAGCATCTGTTTGTTTTTTTTGTTTTTTTTTTATTTTAAGAATGAGTGACCATAAAATGTTCAAAATTTTATATTAGACAAGAGAAAAAAATATTCTGAGCACTATTGTGCACAGCATCTTCACAATTTAATGGCAGATTCTTCTGCTACCAAATCCAATCTGAGCTAAGAAAGCGGGTATCATAAGTACAAAGTACGATGAAGTTTTCACTTGCTTTCTTTCATAAGCAACACTCATTTTTAATACAGTTGTAGTATTTAGATAACTTGGGTAATAAAATTAGCTAAGAGTGGGGTTTACGTTTCTCTAGAACATTCATTTTGCTATAGGAAGCAAAACTAAAGACTGCTCTATTTCAAGATCATCTAGTATATGGTTAACATTAGTTGAAAATTTACCCCCACTTTTTTGAACTCTGCATGCGCTCTTCTCAAGCCAATCCTAATAATTTTCATCCTTGCTGTTTAAATCACTCATGAATAGACCTGTTTGTGAGAAATTGATTTTTTAAACTCATTTTGGCTTTCTAAATATTGCAATATTTATCACAAAAAATTTGATTTTTTTCCCCCAATATCGTGCAGCCTTAATGCTAAGTACAAAATGCTACCGAGATATCCAACGACATATAATGCAACATTCTACGTGAGGTAGTAAAGCGATATGTGTCAGAGTGGAGTACCAATATGGTGTGGAGCAGCAGGTAGAATATAGAGAATGCTGCAACAGCATTACAAAATGTGGAATTCGCTGTGGAGGCAGTAGGTGTACAACATGTCATGCCACCACCTCATACATACAAGAAAAACCGGAAATGAAGGAGCCAACCAAGATGGTTTTCTCACACTGCCCCCGGGTGGACATGACCTTTAAACCTCCAGACTACCGTAAACTATGCAGGCAAGTATGAGTAGCAGCACTGCTTGTAAAGTGTTAACATAAGTAGAGCATAAGCAGCCCTAACTCTCAACTATGCAGCCAGCCAGCACCATGCACTCACCTGACCCTCGACTATCCACTTGGAGATGGAGGTCTTTCCATCATCCCCTGCATGGAACTTCAGTGTGGCAGAGCGTGGGCTTATTTTGGAGATAATGAGGTTCGATGGAGGCCCAGGAAGTTCTGAAGGGCAACAGAGCAAGAGTTAGTGAGCTTGTTGATTTACAGTACCAGCTTTCGTTGAGTTTATATGCAATCTGAATCTATACACCTTGAGGATATGTTGGCACAAGGTCTAAAGTGCTTGACTGAGTTGAATGTGTTACATCATCCAGAGTCAGTCTAGCTCTAAACAAATTAAAATGGATAATTCTGATTAATGGTTGTCAATAATAATAACAATAATAATAATAATAATCCACCTATGAATAGCCATGTAGTGACAGTCACAGTAATATTTAGAGATCAATATTCATATTTATGCAGATTCTAGGCAAAACTGTGAGCTGTCAGTCAAATGGATGTATACCATCTGATACCCACTTCAGTTCCAGTGGGAGATTTTTAGATAATAAACAGGATCCCAGCTCTGTTTGTCAAGGGAGTGAGTTCAACTCAAGTCTGAGGATTTGTGGACCACGGCGGAGTGCGAAATGCTGAAATGTTGAATTGTGTGGTTAGAGTCCTGGGCTGGGCTGTAGGGAGGGGTGAGGGGAGCGGTGGGGGACTGACCTGGAGGGACCCCTGAGGAGATGGTGGAGGAGGTGATGATCCCCAGGCCCACCCCTGTTATGGCAGCAACCTCCAGGGTGTAGGTGGTAAGGGAGGTGAGGCCGGTCACCTTGTAGTCCAGTGTAGTATTTGGCAGTGTGCGGGAAACCCGTGTAGAGATCTCCCCCTGTACTTCCCAGGAAACCAGGTAGCCTGCAGAATGGAAGGGGGATTGGGGTCACAAAATCTATTTCCATTTACTCTATATTTTCATTTGTGCATCATATAACAGTCCCCTCCACCCTCCACCCCCCCACCAACAAGAAATCATGTGTCAGGAAGATAGGATCAGGGGGACTGGGGTGGAGAAAAGAAACTCACTTGGAAGTATCGCAAAGCATTGCACCTGTAGAAAATATCCTGGACCTGGGAGCATGTCTGCAACCTGTGACTAACTCAGACTAATAGCCGGTGGGGGTCCTGTTTCATGTGCAATGTGTTGGTTAGTATATTTTCCTGTTCTCAGCACTGCTACCAATCAAAGACCGTCCTCTCATATCATAGAGCTCATACATCAAAGATGGTGCTGGGAGGGTCCCCAGGAAAGAGGTGAGTCCACCTAGGAAACCAGCCCCATAGGGCTGCTATCAGGATCCCTCGCAGCTATAAAGTCTCCCTGCCCTGGTTCACGGTGGGAAGCATATGTGAATCACCGCCACCTCGCCCCCCCCTCCCTCCCACCCGCGTTCAATGAACAACCCTCTGTGACGGAGGGTCACGTTCCCGCCTACGGTATGTGAGCCACAAACGGTGATGGTGGTTAATGGATTTTATGTGGAGACCCAATGGAGCGGCAGCTTGAAGCATTTCCAGTAAATTGGCTGAAAATGTGGCAAATTAAAAAGGAGCGCATTTCACAATGCTAGCTATGTGTGAGGAGGTAGGGAAAAATTTCCCATCACATGAGGGATATTAAAATAACCTAAGTCATGAACCATTTTGACAAAGATGTACATAGAAGGCCTGTTTTTTATTTGACTAATTAATTCTACACGTCAGGTTTGGGGCCATTCTGGAATGCAGTCATCAATTCCAATCCAAATCAGGAAAGAGAACTGGAGTTGGAATTTATATCTCCCTGAAATTCAAATTCATCTCCAGTTCTGTTCCTCATAGCCTTTTTTCCATTTTCTGATCTGGATAGGAATTTATGAATGCATTCTGGAAGGGCCCCAATGTTTATAAAATAGATACATAAATGCATTAAGAAAAATTATAATTCAGCTTACAAAAGGAAGGTCTGATGGGTTTTGACAACAAATCAGAAATAGAGAAAATGAAAAGATGTTGACATGGTTGATCATATTCAGTCAATCACCTTTGATGAGGACTGGCGTAACAATGTAGGGGGACGACATCAATACCCATAATGTACCAGGCGGCAGACAGTTGGCACCTCACCTATGATTATGCCATTCTTTTCTGCTGGTTCCTGCCAGCTTACCCTCAGGGACGTGTCCAGAATCTCAGTGTAGCTCAAGTGACCCACTGGACCTGGCTCTGGAAAAACAACACCAGAAGTCATGGTATCATTACACAGCTATAACAATGGTACATTGCGCGTGTTGGGGGTCTATCCAGCGGATCCACAGAACTGTCACGGCTTGCTGACTGTGACAGTGCAGTAAGCAGTCAGGAATGAGATGGAGAACTGATGGTGTATGAAATGGTAACACAGTGCTATTGCATTCAGGAAACACATTAATAAACCATACAGAGACTACATTCATGCAGGAGATGGGCAAATGCGAACATCATCCCCGTTCCTCTCTGATTTTGAGTGTTTGCCCCCCCCCCATCTCAGGTCTGCCACCCAGATGCTCCAAGCCAGCAGATAAGGAGCTTTTGAAGACTGACTTCATTACAATGTCCTGATTTACATTCTCCGTGCTTCTGTTTAACTTTCCTTCCTTGTGTTTTCCTGTCGATTCTCCCCATCGACACACCAGAGCCATTACAGCTGCAATCTGACACTAATTCGGCCACAAGACAAGGAGACACAAATGACCTTTAAGTGGCTTCAGAGGCACTTTAATTCATTCCCCTCCACACAGCGATACAATCCACTCCATCTCCTAGAATATGACTTGGCTTCCCTGTTATGTTTATGATCACCGCTAAAGCTGTTCCCTTTCATCTGCATGCTGGATGTACAGTAAATAAGCTCACAGAGACCCAATGAAATATAAGGATCAGCGGTATTATTATTATTGACAACCTTTTACGTATTGTGTCAGTCCCAATCCAGTCATAATTCAGACTATGTACTATACAGTACATGGAATACACCTAGGGCACTATTGTGATTATCTAACTCAAAGCGCAAGGCGAAACTAACATTTATAAGAACATAAAAAATTTACAAACAAGAGGAGGCAATTCAGCCTATTAATAACTTAAGGTTGTTAAAATCCTGCCTAGCTATGTTTTAAAGCAACCCAAGGTTTTAGCTTGCACTACTCTAACAGGAAGACTATTTCATACTTTACACGCTGTGTAAACAAGGGCTTTCTGAAATCAAATGCTATCCTGCTAATTTCCACCTATGCTGACAAGATATTGTATTTGAACTAATGTTGAAACAACCATTTGGTTGACGGGCATCCAGACCTGTTAGAATCTTACATACCCAAATCATATCCTCCTTTAGTCTTCTTTGCTCGAGGCTGAACAGATTCAGCTCAGCTAACCTCTCCTCATAAGACATTCCACTAATACCAGGAATCATTCTCGTACTCCTATGTTGCACCTTAGTTAAGAGAACAATGTGCATTTTAAGGTAAGTAACCAAACCTGAACACAATATTCTAGGTGGGGTATTACCAAGGAATTACAGTATATAATCTTAGCATCAATTCCCTTCACTTAAACTCCATACATCTGGAAATGTAACCCAATATCCCATCGGCCTTTTTAATTGTTTCACCACACTGGCGAGAGTGGAATCATCAACATACACACTGAAGTCTTTCTCATTATCAGCTACCTTCATTTCAGTGGAACCCATAAAATATCTGTACTTTATATTTCTGCTCTCTGCATGGATTACCTTACATTTATCAACTTTAAATTTCATCCACCAGGTTTCAGCCCAGTTGTTAATTAAATCAAGATCTCGTTGTAGCCTCTGTGCCACTAGTTCAGTATCTGCTACTCTACCCACCTTGGTGGTGTCTGCAAATTTAACCAGTTTGCTGTATATATTGGTGGCAATATTGTTGATGTTAATTAGGAACAATAGTGGTCCTAAAATTGAATCCTGCGGTACCCCACTATGAATACAGGCCCCCTGTGACATTGTGCCTCTAATAACTACCCGCTGCTTCCTGTCTGTTAACCAGTTTTCAATCCAAGCTGTTACAGTCCCTAAAATCCCTGTTGCTTCGAGCTTAAGCAAGAGTCATTTGTGGGGGACAACATCAAAGCCCTTCTCAAAATCTAAGTAGATCACATCGTAGGCCTTTTTGTGATTAATTTCTCATGTAGTTTGCTAAATCCTATGTCCCATAAATCCATGTTGGCCATCTCTCAGAATGTTATATGAATCCAGGTAATCTACCATTTCCACTTGGATTAAAGCTTCATTACTTTTCCAGTTATGCAACTTAACCTAATTGGCCTACAGTTTGATGGATTACTTCCATTCCCTCTTTAGAATATGGGAGTTATATCAGCATGCTTCAAATAAAAAGGTACCACACCAGCAGATAGGGATTTCTGAAATAGCAAAGTTAAAGATTAGCAAATAATATCCCTCATTTCTTCTAAAACTACAGGCTAAATGTCATCAGGGCCCTGCGATTTACTTATTTTGAGCTTTGTAGCACATCAACTTCAGTTATACATATATTGGTCAAAGACGAAGCTGTATTAGTAAGTTACTCATGTCCCTTACAGTGAATACCTTGTGCAAAACAATCATTAAACTCATTAACTTCATAAGTTTAATTTTCAACTATAAGACCCTTACTATCCTGCAGATTAGTGATGTCAGCTTTAAGAGCTCTTTTGGAGTTAAATATTGGAATAAACTTTTAATGTCACCCTTAGCCTTTGACGCAACCTTCCTTTTCGACATTCTTCTTAAAGAGTCTAACATTAGAACAACAGAAACTCCTGCTTGATTTCGACATCATTAGCTATTTTCCATTTGTGGAACAGAGTCCCTTTCCCCCTGACTTTATTGTTAATTTCAGCAGTATAGGCATGTCGAAATCCACTGGCTATTGTGACGGAAGAAAAACCAGACTTGGTTGTTATAACTCTCTTAATTATTCAGAGGTCTGTTTTGAGCGTAACATGCGATGATCCAATCAGAATGTCACTTCACCCCACCAATAAAAGTCAGGGGTGCATGCGCTACTGCAGATTGCTGTTTTAACAACGCGTTTACCTGGCAAAAACAGATCGGATTTCAGCCCAGGAAATGGACGTTCTCATGCGCAAAGTGAAAATGCGAACACACCACTCTTCCCCCAAAGCCTTTCAAGGTGAAACAGGTGTGGGATGAGGAACCAGCGAGTGTGCCCTCGTTTTCTAGCATCACCAGTTCATCCACACAGTGCCAATAGCAGTATAATGTCAGAAGACGGGGATCGACAGCAGCGGCTGGGAACAGGGACTTAATTATTCTTGTATGTTTCTCACAAAGTATAAATAAAAGTGCAATCTTTCTTTGAACAAAATACAACCTACAGTTTTTAGGGTGCTTTAAAATGTTCAAACAAAGGCAATAGGACTTTTATTTTTGTACATATCACAACTTAGATTACTTAAAGGCTACAGATGATTCAGCTCTTCTGCCAGCTGACGCCTCCTTGCCCGTGCTGCTGCCAGCATACACTCCTTTGTTGGCATCGGCACATGCAGTTCAGCATCACACCTTCTGAAGTCCTCTAATGTATCTTCATTCATGTCCAACGGACATCCATCCTGCATGGCAATGTTACGCAACATACAACATGCTACAAGGAATGCTGCAACCTTCTGATGGCTGCACTGTAATGTTCCACCTAAATATCTGAAACACATTTTCAGCAATACAATTGTCCTTTCTATTATAGTACGTGCTTAATTCTGATCATGAACTTTCAAGATTTTTTTATGATATGGTTTGTTCTTTACTTTAAGGATATAATAATTGGACACTGCACACCCAAGCATTTCGAAAACACACCGCTCAATAAAGTGCCACTGACTTTAGACATTTGTTTTTGCTGGTTAAAAGTGCAATATCACTTCACTGCCTTAAAATAGCATCAAGTTGACAATGCTCCTGGCCAAAACTCATTTAAAGACCCCCACTCCTATAAGTGGAAAGCAAGCGCCAAATCATTTGTAATTTTGACGGCATGCATGCGTGGCATGAAAATGAGCAGTATGCTGGTACAAAACTAGCAAAACCACTTTGTGTTGCACTTTCCACAGGTGCTAAATAGGACTCCTATACTTCTCTGTCTACTGATAACATTTGACATCTAATTCACCAATGAAAAGGTGTTTTATGAAGTGACCTATTTAACTTGTATCTCTACTGGATGTCAGAAGTGTTCATCAAAACTGTGCATCTCCTTCCATTGTATGGAGAAGTGATAACTAGGGCTGCACGACTTTGGATATAATATAAATCAAGCTTTTTTTTCACTACCCAGAATCAAGATTACAATTTTCTCTCATGATTCTTGAGCAATATATTTTTCTCTTATTATTATTATTGTTCAAGCTTGGCAAGTTTCACCGACAGCAATCCCTCAAAGACATAAATAAATTGGTTCAATCAGCGCAGCAGTAACAATATGATTATTACTGAAAAGTTATTGCCATATAAACTTTGCAGAACGGAAAAGACACTATCATGTCCTGCCCTACATTGACCCTCCTGTCACCTCCATGGTGTGGCTTTAACAAGTCATGCCTGGTTAGTCTCACCTCTCGTTCCTGCCCTCATACTGTATTGATCGCGCCCAGCTGCCTCCTGTTTGCTCCCTCACTGGTGTTGTACTTAAGTGCCTCCCAGTCCTTTGTGCCTCAGTTCCATCATTGACGTTGTGTCCTCCTGTTGTCCCTACACTAGCCCCATTTTGATGTTGTTTCCAGTTCTGTTTAGTTCTCTTAAATAAACTGACTGTGTATGCCCTTATTACTGCTACCTTGTTCTCCATTTCACCCCGTATTACGACACACATCCTCTGCCACCATTTTCTTGTCAAGTGATTTGCAAATTTAAGAAATGTTAAACATAGACCTTGTCTGCATTTTTACCGTAATGCCCGTTTTTCTGCCTGCACTTTGTGGCGTAGCATACTCCTGTCATTTATTAACAGTTTAAGGAGAAAAACTTATTTTGATGCAACAGATCTCTAATGTTCAAATGCAAACATGGCAGAATCATTGTCAGGTAGCAACGAGATCGCACAGGGATCGAGGAATGCAGATTGTGACTGAGCCCTAGAATGAAACTGCATATTGGCATGGATTAAGATTGCGATTCAAAAATGATTCATCGTGCAACCCTAGTGTCAATGCACCTCCCTGACAGCTGTCACTTGAACCTTCTGGGGTTGTCGGCATTGTTGGCGATGCCGTGTATCTTTCCCGTGTATTTCAGTTCATAACTCGCCGAAATCTTATTGTAAAAACATGAAAAAATGCTGCCGAAATCAGTAACCCGTCCCCTTTTCAAAATATCCATTGTGAGAAGTATTAAAGTTTTAAAATTAGGTTAAATTTGCAGAAAAAAGCAAACCATGTCACCTTACTTTGTTTTACCTGCATCGGGGGCGTGTAGTGCCTCCCTCACCTGAAGATCGCTATTCACATTCTAAATAGCCGCATAACTAGAATAAATAAGATAAATAGTAAGAGAAAGCTCTGGTTATGTCCAAATATTTAGAATAGCTGTTGATAACCTACCAAGTTCATGAGGCACTGATGCAGTACAATACATATATAATCCCCCCCTTCCCAGTCACTTACTGTCCTCGTGCGTCTGCACTAGCTGAGGCGTGCTCCTGGGCCCGTCCCCAGGCGTGGTATAGCAAAGCACTGCAGTCAGATAGCGTGTGAACTTCTGCAGATTGCCGATGTAACCCAAGTGCCTGGTGCCGTGGAAGTCAGGGGCAACTGTCACCGCGGTAACCATCCCAGGCGACTCCTCCAGCCAGGCCAACATCTGGGGGAAAGGGAGGCCAATCATGACTCAACCTACCACTCCAGGAAGAGCTTTTAGAGCTGTGATTTTGAAAAAACAGAGGGAGCCTACTGTTATCTCAAGACTACCCTTCTAAAGCAAGAGTAAATCTTACTTTTACAATCCATACAAAGTCTGTTACAGGCTCCTCTAATGAACCTAGAAAGTAATAATAATGGACCCTTTGAACTCACATGGAGTCATAGTTTGAAAAACATCACCTCTAAATCAAAGAAAAACAAAGTTTCAGCCTAACAGCAATTCCATGCTGTCATGGCCACAGTATAAATGGAAATAAAAGTGGCCATCTCATCTTCCACTTGACAGCTTTTTAACTTACCTTGTAGCCCTGATTGATACCATTAATGAATTGCTGAGGGGGCGGATTCCATGTGAACTTCACCGTGGTGGAGTTTACGGCCTTGGCCTCCACGTTCTGAGGTGGGGCCGTAGGCACTGAGGACAGAAGAACACAAACGGAAGTTGTTAATGTCCGTACAAGGGACTCGACTGGAGCCGCTCCGATTTGTACATTAGCAGACGTTCTGCACAGTGATGCCGATTAGCCATTCGGGGGGAACCAGTATGTAGGGTGACTGGAACATAACATCCTGCATCTTCCTACTAAGAGCAGCAATATTACTTTGGACAGCATCTGCCAGCGAGGCCAATTCCACATTATATGAAAATGAAAAAGTGCATTTGATGATGATCAATTGCTGTGATCAGGCTGTGATGGATTATTGCAATCGGGGAGGAGGGCAAGAAAATAAAAAACTAGACATTTGATTTTAAAAAGGATCAGTCTCACCACAGGTTGCTTTGTTCCACAGAGAACGTCAATAATGTCTCTGAGGCTTATAAGTCCATTGAGGCATTCTGCAGGCGGACTCTTATTAAGGGATGCTGATAAGACCGCGAGAGGGTGTCATTCTCCATGGACCTCTGTTTGATTATACAAGAGATAAGGCAGCTCTGTCCTGTTCCATTAGACGGCAGCAGGATGCAATGGGGGCAGGAGGGATCACGAAGAGGAGAGGAAGTGAAATAAACAATAAGAGCCAAGCGTGATATATAAAAAGCACCTGCGGGAAACATAATAAGGCAGAAAGTAAGGTTTGAAGTGGATGTCTGATAATGAAATAATGAAGGTCATTAAACACTAGATATTAATACTCGGCAAGCTGATAACCTTTGCGGACGAGTCCCTCGGTGGGCAGTAAGTTAATTAGGTCCACGGACCACTCACCTGCAGAGCACTAGGAGGGTGTATACTGTGAGTTATAAATCCACCCCCAACCCCGCAGCCACACAAACCCCAGGGTGATGTGCCCGGGCTGTTAATCATCCATAAAGTCTCTTTGTTCAGAGACTATAAGAATCACAATCTGTCACCAATCCCCCTATGTTTTAGGTCCCCCTGGGAATAGATTTCTTTTTTTCTCTTCAGGGGTGATGCTAAAACTGAGGGCAGGTGGTACGACACGCCCCTGAAGCACAAATAGTTCTGAGTGCGAAGGAGGTCCACCACAAGCGGACCTCGAGAACGGCAAGGTGAGGCGTAACAGCACAGGGCTCCCAGGATCCACACCCACATCCCGATGTGTCTCAATGCGTTCAAATAAAACACTAGGGGAAAATCTGGATCTTAATGACAGATAACTGACAGACAAAACACTTGAGGAGGTAGGAACAAGACAATTTTCAGGGCATCCAGGGGAGTGTAATTTGACATATTTGCAGGGAAATTATTTAGCTATGGTCTATGGTGCTAGTGATCATTATATTTAAAAGAGTCAACAGGAAGTCCTTACAAAGACGGGCATGCAGGCATGTGTGTGTTATTGTGCTAGAAAGAGAAAATCAGGCATTGCTGGACAAGACGAGGAAAAAATAGTGGAGTTCCAGCTATTACTTTGGTATTATTTACGTGTCAGTTAATGTTGACAGCAGTACAAGAGCTTTGTGTCAGAAATGGTCTAGAACTGCATTACAGTAAAAATGGCACAAAGGAAAAAGCTTTTCATTCTAGCCTCCAGCACCACAGCAATTCAAACCTTGAAATGAGTCAACAAATAAAATCCATGTTGAGATATCATTCAATATTCCCCTCAGAAGACGCTGTGATTAGTTTCTGAGAATGGATACACAGACATGTAATTCACATTCTTAATGTTTTTTGGAGGTTTCAATTTTTTCAGTCACTTCTAGGCAACTTCTAGCTGATTAAGGCAGGAATTGAAGGTAGACCACTGCTGGCGTTATTAATGAAGAAGTCTCCCAGGTTATGAAACCTCAAAGAGAGACAGTGATGGTCCTGGTGTGCTTCTGAACTCTGCCGGTATGTTACAGGGAGGCATAACCATAGGGGTGTGTTCTCTTAAGGAGTAATCTCACAGCTGATAATGGCACCCCAGTGTATTTTCCAGTGGACACTTGCAGCACAGCATTCCTTTAATCTGTCTCATAAAGCCAGCAGTCGGATCCCTCAAATTGCTACTTAATGGGGCTGTTTTTTTGGGTCCTTTACTCTGGGGTAGAACCTGAGGGGTTAAGGAATCATTATTACTGAGAATATCCAGCTCAGGATCTCACCCTTCCACCATAACGAACTGCACCAAAGCTTGATCAAGCTCTTGTGTGAAGATTTGCACATATGTTTCCATTCTGCCAGGACTTCTGACAATCAAAGGACAGCAATATTCCCTCAGGAGTTAAGGTGTGTTTGTATTATTTATTATTTAAGATTTCTATAGATATTTATATTTCTCCAAGTAATCATAGGCTGCCAAGGGGAATTGGTGACCCTGCACTTCTTCAGGTCTCCAGCACTTCTTCAGGTCTGCATCGTGTCTCACTTCAAGGAGAACTGTCAGGCTGGCTCAGTGGAGACTATACTCACAAATTCACCTGGGTATAACTAGGAAACCCAGCATAACTCCCACTGAGTGAGAAATGGCTCACACGGTCTCTGATCATAGATCCCATGCTCTCCTCCCTCTCTCTCTCTCTCTCTCTCTCTCTCTCTCTCTCTCTCTCCTTTCAAGGGCCAGCACACATGAAATCCTCAGAAACGTCGCTCTAGGTGACTCCAAGGAGTATATACATTTTTCCACGGTCGCAATTGAAAGTTCTCAATATGACTGGTACCATGGGCTTCAGTGTGTTCTGTTGTTATAAAGATATTCAAAGTTAAATATTGCCTTGGTGTACAAAGAACACTGGGCCTCAATCACCATACATCTTAAATCTGTTCTTGAGAACAATTATAGGAAGATCCTAAGAAAAGTCTATGTCCGATTTGTAATGTGTTCTTAAATGGCAAAATTTTTTGCAAATGTTTTCTTATAATTGTGAATCCCGTTGTCCTCGTAAATTAAAAATGTGTGCTAGTGGTTCCTAATTAGCACAGGTAAACGCCATGTGCAAAGGATCTTGCTATTTAATTTACAAGCCCTGCAAATAAGATATTTCTTTTAAAATGGCTATACGTATTATGGGGGTGTTGAAGGGAACTGTACTTTAGAGTTTTAATAAAAAAAACAGCAGTAATAAATAAGATGTAGTCACAGAAATTCAGCACTCCATATCAAAAACAATGTTCGTGTCATGACCTCGCTCGTTCGGCCCCTTATTACCTCGCATATTACCACAATTGTATTCACCTGTTTCCTGTTAAGTTCTACTATTCTCGTGTATTTAGTCCGCATCTGAGTCGGTCCCGTAGATCCGTCATTGATGTTTGTTCGCTGTCAGCCCTGTCTGTGACAATAAAGCCCGTTTGCCTACACTTCCGATTTGACTCGCCTGTTTACCCGCTCTTCGGATCACCGAACGAAACAGAATGATGGATCTCGACCAAATGCCTCCGCAGCTCGAGGACCAACGCCTCGATCTGCTCCGGGAGGTAATAAGCTGGCTCAACCTGCCCGAGGTTCGTGAGGACCCTCCCTTAGGAGATGACCCCGCTCACGGGCACGCATGTCATAGCTACCGTGTGCAAAAATCTCCGGCAGCTTGAGGAAGGGCTCGCCCTCTTCGAGGCAACCCTGCCGCCATCAACAGCTGCAAACCAGAGAAAGAACAGGCCAAAGGGGAGAGAGAAGCTAGCGGAAGCCATGTTTCTTCCTGCCAGCGATCGGGGAGAGCCCACGATCACCCCGGTCATCCCCGCTCCCTCGGGGTTGCCTTTACGGGCAGCTTGCCCCTTCCTGAGAACGCGCCTGGCTTTTAAAGGGGCCAGAGTGGTCATAGACACTATCCCGTGAGTGCCACGATCCCTTAAAGGAACCAAACAGTACCAGGAGGCGCTGATCCTGGGTGCGCTGACGAAGGTGTCCGACCTCTCGCAAGCTGCTGCCACTCTGCCCGCTGCACCGCTTGTTGCTGCAGCCGCTTTGCCCGCTGCACCACCTGTTGCTGAAGCCGCTATGCCCACTGCACCGCCTGATGCTGCAGCTGCTACACCTGTCCCGCCGGCGCCCGCCGTTCCTGTCCTGGCACCTGCTGAGGCTCCCCCTGCTGGCCCAGAGTTGCCTGCAGCTGCTCCACCTGCTGCTGCTCCACCCGAGCTCCCTGCTCCGCCCGCAGCTGCTCCGCCTGAGGTACCAACACCGCCTCCACCCACAGCTCCAGTGCTGGCCTCATCTCAGGCAGCACCCACGGCCCCGCCTGTGGCCGCTGTCCCAGCGCCGCCAGCTGGGGTTCCTGCCTTGCCCAAAGTGGCGCCGTCTCCACCTGTCCTGCCTGTCTCGCCGGCTCCGCCTGTTTTGCCTGTCTCAGCAAGCCTGCCGCGATTTCCCCCTCCTGCCTGCCTGCGCCGGTGTTCCCTCATGCTCCCTCCTCGTTTCCTCTGTCCGTCCCTCCGTCTGTTTCCTTGCCCCCTTCGTGGTCCCCTCTTGCTCCTGCCTCCCGGTCGCCTACGGCCCCTCCGGCTGCCTTCCCTCGCCCGCCTGGGTTCTCTCGGGCTCCCCGTTGTCCTCCTCCCTTTGTTCCGTCTCCTTGTCCCTTTGTTCCTCTTGTCTCTGCTCCTGTCCCCCTCTGGCTCCTTCGTTCACTCCTGGCCCTTTTTTTCTGCCTGTCGGTGTTCCCCCTGTGTCTCCCATCCTGGTCTGTCTGCGTTTCCTGTTCTTTGTCGGGTTGTGTCTTGGTTCTTGTCCTTGTGCATATTCTGTGTTTCGGTTTTGTTCCCGGTGTCCCGTTGATGTGTTTTGCTCTTGTTTTTTCAGGTCCCGTGGTCCCAGTCCCGTCTCCTTCATCGCCTTCCCTGAGGCGCGCACTAGGGCAGGGTTCTGTCATGACCTGCTCGTTCGCTCCTCCTGTGTGCCACGCCCCCCTTGTTACCTTGCGCATTACCCCAGTTGTATTCACCTGTTTCCTGTTAAGTTCTACCAGTCTCGTGTATTTTAGTCTGCTCATCGGATCACTGATCATAACAGTTTGTGTGCTCCTGGTCATATGCAAAAGCAAAAATCAAGAAGAAAAGGTAAAAGAAAAGTCAAGAATGTCCAAATAGAGAATCTAAAGAGAGTGGAGCACCACACTTCAAACTTAAAGAAAGCTTCAGTACATAGTCACCCCTTCACATCTGTGAGGATTAGGGACAGAAGATTCCCTTGAGTGTGAAAATTCACAAATATCACGTGGGCACCACCAACCTCAAACCATAACAGTCTGCCAGCCCGATTGATTATATAAAAAGTCTATTTATTACCCTGTTTTGGAAATTCTCTTTTTCACATTACAGACCTCGGTCATAACAGAGATTCAGTCAGTATTCAATGGACTTTGACACAGATCATTTTGTTACAACTCCTACTTTGGAGGTTCTAGAGAATTTATAGGAAGTGATCTTTTTATTGCTGAACGTTATGCAGTTTGTTAGCAGCATAGCTCCGAATGCTAGTTTGGTAACTTGCCAGGTAATGCTTGCAAGTCTTAGACTTGTGTGGATTCAATTCTTCACTGACTGCACATTCCATCAATAAGAGCAGAGCGTCAAGATTGAATCAGGAGAGCAATAGCACAGTAGTACATTAAATATTGCAATCCACACAACATAATGGGAGACAGAGTTCAAAAGAGGACAATTTGCTGGCATGCATCTCACTGGTGCATCTATGAATAAGACAGCAAGTCTTTGTGGTGTTAGCATACCACCATGAAGGACAGACCACCTTCAACAGGAGTAACGGCATATGCAAGATAAAGCTTTCTGAATAGGATGTCCGAGTACTAACCCAATTTGTACCCAAAAAAACATAAAACCACACCTGCCGAGCTCACTGGATAATTAATTATATGTGCACCTTCATTCACCTGTTTCCACCAAAACTGTTTGTTGGGAGCTCACCAGGGTTAATGCAATTGACACACATGCACAAAAACAGACGCAATGACTCGCATGCACAAAAACAAAGACATCACTTTATTGATTTAGAATGAGCCGATATGAGCCTTCCAGTTTTGCCTGAACAGATTTATCCCCCCAGATACTTATTAAATCCAGCACCTCACTGTCCCTCTACTGGCCAATTTCTGTGCTCTCCTCCATGTTTGGCACTGACGGAGACATATGGTGACTTCTGCCTGCGCAGAATTGTGATGAACGTCGATCAAGAGTGACATAAAAGTTGCATGAATTCCGATTTCGCTGTTCAGACAGCGTTGCATTGCAAAAAATCAGACCTGTATCCGATTTATGACCACATTCTGAAGTGGCTCAAATTACAATTGAAAAATCGGATACCATGTGACTTGTGCAGTTCACATTATCATGAAGAAATGCGATCTGAGTCACATATGAGCAAAAAATCGGATTTTGGCCACATTTGTCTTGCAGTGTGAACTTAGCCATAGTGACCTGGCCCCAGGCAAAAGGAATGGCCCAAAATCCCTCTGGCCACAGCGCAGGACTTGTATCTGTATTTCCCACGACACACTGATGCTGTATTGGCCGCAAAATGAAGCCCTACACCATACTAATAAATTACTGTGGTCTAAAACTAGGTATTTCAGTTTCATTTTCCAACCCCTACGTGTGCTCCCCTTAAAGTGTAATGCGCCATCAAATTTTAGAATAAAGATTTAAGATGAATTCCTATGTATGTCCTCTAAAAACAAATGCCTAATTTCAAATACTGTCAAGTCAGAATTAATTCATTTGTGGCAGGCACACACTGACCTCCCTGTAGCGTGTACTCCATCACGGGCCGGCTGAACACACCAAGGCCTGCTCCAGTGTAGGCCGCTACCTCAATCTCGTACTGCGTCCAGATGATGAGCTCATTGATCAGGCAGTAGTTGATCTCAGGGCTGGTGATGTTCTTCTGCTGGTACTCCCCAGGGAGGCCTGCCAGCCGATACCTTGATTTACAGGAACACCAGGGGGGGGAAATGATTGAATAAACCAGACTTGTCAGGAGTTGTTTTGTGTTAGAACTTCTGCTCTAATCAACCATGGGCAGGAGACTCCTCACCAATTAAACCGTTTTGTTCTTGTATCATGTGACCTCAGCATCAATGGAGTTTTACAAGTGGATTTTAACACAGACTGAAATAGAGTGCGGTGGCCTGGGGTAGTTTGTGATCAATAATATCAGTGAAGTCAAACCCTCACAAGGAAAATATGGATTTGGCATGAAGTCATGTCAGCTGCCAGAGCAGCCAAACTGTCATCTATCTTCATCCTCCTTGGCCTTTCAGTAGCATTTGACATGGTCAACCACGAAACTCTCTTTTCCATTTTTATAAGCCTTGGAATTCATGGCTCAGCATGGCAATGGTTCGTTTCCTACCTAGAAGGCCGGTCATATCAAGTGACATGGTCTCCATACAGACTCTCCATTTTTGTCCCTCAGGGTTGAGTTCCTGGTCCTCTTCTATCCTCTATAGTAGATCTCTTGGTGAGGTCATATCCTCACATGGGTTCTCTCTGCTATGCAGATGACACCTAACTTATCCTTTCCTCTCAGATACTGAAGTCTTCACTCGGAACTCTGCATGTCTGGCAGATATCACATCATAGATGACAGTTCATCAGCTGAAACTTAACCTCAGTCAAACTCAGCTGTTATTCATTCCAGCTGTTCCATTCCCACATTAGGATCTTGCAGTCCCAGGACTACTCTACATTTTGTCCTTGAGTCACCGCCCGTAACCTTGGGGTAACCATAGACAATCATGTGTCCTTTTCGTCTCACATCGCTCATCTTTCCAACTCCTGACGATTTCTCCTCTTCAGCATCAGAAGGGTTTGTCCATTGCTTTCCACACAGGCCATTCAGGTACTTGTTCAACCTTCCCAGGTTCTCCCACAGCACACCATTGTTATACTCCCTGCACTGGTTTCTTGTTGCTGCCCACATCAGGTTCAAAACACTGATGCTTGCCTATGAAGCCAAAAATGTATAGCGCCCTCCTACCTAAAAGATCTCACCCTGCATTGTACCACGTTCTCTCTGTTCCTCCAGCACTGCTTGACTGGTCCTACCATCTCTCAAGGTGCATGTAAGACATGCATCTACGCTCTTCTCAGTTTTGGTACCTATGTGGTGGAATGAACTTCCACTAGAAGTCCGAACAGCTGAATTATAGGATGCCTTCAAACGAAGACTAAAAACCTACATCTTTCAGAAGTGCATTGGCACATATAGGATTATACTCATAAAAAAACTGCATTATTTGCCAACAGAGTTTTTTTAGAGTGACAGTCTTCTCAGCCAGGTTCTATTGAACAGTATTTGAATGTATACACTGATGAGACTCTAAGCACTTATGTAAGTCGGTCCAGCTAAGAGCGTCTGCTAAATGCTGTAAATGTAAATGTCAGCCTACCTATAAATGACATTTATTTCACATTTTTTTCGCAGATACCTTTATCTAAACAGATGTACAGGTAAGAAAGCAGGGTCAACCATTCCCTGGAGCTATTGGTATTAAGGGCTTCGCAAAGCACAAGATTTGAACTGGTATCCTTCTGATCTTGTGTACAGTATTCTTACCTGCAAAGCCGCACATTGCCTACTGTACATAAATCTAATATCTCATTGCATACAATTGAGCTGTTATTTTGGCCTGGGTCATTCCTGAAGGCATCCCCTCCTCTTATGGACTTCTACCAATATAACTGTTAACGCCTACCTGAGGACGTAACCCCTGAGCACACCGTTAAGCTGGGCCTCTGGAGGCGGCTGCCACTGCACCATGATGGACTGGTTTGTCCGGCCACTGGCCACAATGTTCTTCGGTGGGGCACTTGGAGCCTCCTCCCGCAGCATCAGCCTGAAAATAAGGGAACAACTTTAATCACATATCAGAGAGAACTCTTTAGATTGGGGACCTGATATGGTTATTTCATAGACAGGAAGGCCTTGGGGTGGATTTTCCTTCTTCAACTAAGGCACCAGTGTCAGCTGACCCAGAGTGTCAGCCTTTGTGCTTCTATCATAAAACAATGGGATCCCGCAATCGACATGCTTTCACAGGCCGAAGGCTATCTCTCAGGTTTCCCTGGTGATACATGGCCCTGAGTGAGGCAAGTAGTTTCCATAAGATGCCTTCACGCACCCTACGGATATCTGAAAATAAGCTCTGAATTGACAGCGCCTGCCCATTCAGGTCATTCCTCATCTCAATGGCATCCCATTTAGGCTGCTCCCCTGTCCTGTGCCGGCTTATGGATAAGTAATTAATAGACAGACGTATGCCATGTACAATGAAGAGATTTGTTTGTCTCAATGTCCAATGAAAAGACATTTTTTCCTTTTTGGAATCCAATAAAGATTCTTCTATACAGTACAGGCCAAGCTACCTTCAGTGTTAAATCAAGGAAAGAGGGCACAGCCTGAATCGTCAAATGCATTCTAAATGTGCAGCAGAGAAGCCATGGATGATGTTTAAAAGTAACTTTCTGGCTGTTAAAGCTTGGGGGCTAAAGGGGGGGTGACTTCACACCTGGAGGGGTTTGGCCACTAACAAATACCCAAGGAGAGAGTTTTGATTATGTTTTAATGCAGTGAGGGAGATAACCCAGTAGAAACA
>JAODKE010000050.1:6946325-6957151 GCA_026779605.1 Mormyrus hasselquistii | reverse complement strand
CAAAATTGTGAGTGAGCCCACTCCCTTGGCTGAGAAGCAACCCCACACATGAATGGTCTCAGGATGCTTTACTGTTGGCTTGATACTGGACTGATGGTAGTGTTGGCCCCAATCGGAAAGGGGAAAATGACTTTACCCCAGTCCTCAGCAGTCCAATCCCTGTACCTTATGCAAAATATCAGTATGTCCTTGATGTTTTTCTTGGAGAGAACTGGATGTGTTCATTTGGAGAGCAAATGAGGATGTTTAGCTCCATTTTGTGATTTATATCTGTGCTGACGTGGTCATGCACACGGCAGGAGGACAGACCTGAACAGCAGAGCAGGAGACACAGACAGGGAGGAGATCGAGGAAGTGAACTGCAGTGAGGTGATTGGGAGTCCGGAAAACAGCAGTAACGGAGGGGAATAGGATACCAGAGAAGCACAGCTGTCTAAAGCAGATGTTCCCAACGAGGGGTCGCAAGATAAACACGGGTGGTCGCGAAATGATTTCCACAATATGTTTATAAACTTTTAAAAACATGAAAACATATTCCATTTTCATAGTAATCTCCCTGGTCGGAAAAGGGGGGGTCATGAGTGATTTTGGGGTTTGCGAGCTGAAAATTCCGGGAACCCATATTCTAAAGAGCAGGGAGGAATAGCAGTATGCTAGTGGTTCAGTGTCAGTGTAAGGTAAACATAACTGGGGTAACGGGGAACAGGGGTCTGTATCACAAAGACACAAGTCCTGCTTAGCTGAATAACTTGTCTGATTTAAGGTAGTCTGTAATGTAAGTGAATGATGATAAAATCCTTTTAAATCGGGGTACCTTAAATTCGAAAAGTTATTCAGCTAAGCGAGAAATCTGGCTTTGTGATACAGGCCCCTGGTGTGCTGGGTGCCGCCCATAGGATGGCGCAAAGGCTCCCTCTGGTGGTCAGATACAATAGCATTGTGACAGAGGTGAAACACACTGTTTTTTTCTGATCATGGTGAAGGGGAATAATTTAGCCATTGGTTTACTTAGAGATCCAAGAAATCTGCCAGGGCTTCACCTTTTTTTTAGTTTTCCATGACGAGTGGTAGGGAAAGTGTTCTCGACCTTGAAGAGGGCTTATCGAGCTCAGAAAACTGCTGGCAAAGGACCATGTGGAAAAGAAGTCTTCAAGATGTCATCCAACAAACTGGCCATCTGGGTGAAAACATAACAGTAATTAAACCAACCGCTTCCCCCCCTCAATCTTAAACTGGGCTGTGGAGGGCGGCACAGAGCTCACGTCCAAAAAGCCATTTAAGGTGTCATGGCGCGGAACGCAAAGGAACAGGTAGCCAGGACCAGGGAACACGGGTTTAATGAAGGAGCTTACAACACACCGCGACAATACACACAATACACAATGACCGGACTGGGGAAACAAACTGAAACGCGGGCTTAAATACATGAAACTAATCAGGACAACTCAAAACAGCTGATGAAAACGGGGATTATGCTGTCCATTGATATTCTTCTAGTACTATGTCTTAAATAATATACATTCTTACTTTAAACATTCAGTACAATAGCTTCGGTAAAATGACTCCATTTCATAAATGATTGCTTCTAAATGAAAACAAAAACATAATAAAATAATAATCTTGGCTCTGGGATAAAAATCAAATTAATGCAATGTTTATGCAAATATTTAGAATCTGCAGCATTCAGACTAACAGCAGGAACAATTCTTATTTAATCCTTTAGATGCAGAAGACAGGTTCTTCCGTTGAAGCCACGGAGTGGTTCAAACTGAGGCCAGTACAGTTATGATTAAGTCTTACAGAAAGCAACCCAGAGCAGCGCCGTTAATGAAGTAGCACCAGCGTCAGCAGCCATTAATAGGACATTAGACACTTTAAGGAGAGCTGTTCCTGTGGAGTCATGCCTTCGAAAGCCTGACTGAAAGGGGTCCAAGAGCCTGTTCTTCTAGAGATAAACAACCAGCTGCTGTTCAACAACACTTTCTAAAATGTAACAAAATTATGAGTTTAGAAATGGGCCTGTAGCTCTTAAGGAAAGAGCTATCGAGATTGGGTTTTTCACTCTGAATCTTTACCCATAATTGTAATAATAAAAATTATTATTATTATTATTATTATTATTATATCATCATCAACAACTACATATAAGCCATCATGGAGACAGTGACATCTTCAGAGACCAGTGTTCGTATGCTGTGAGCTAGTTCCACATGGACCATCTGATACCCATTTCAGCATTAGAGGGAGAAAAAAAAAGGATCCCAGCATTATTTTTCAAGAAAGCGTGCTGTAATAGAGATGTGTAATAGAGACTTTGGGGCTTGTTTACATCTGAAGTGGGTGGGGTATCAGATTGCCAAAATTCTGTCAGAACCTTCCACCAGGTTGATGCTGTTTACATCATCTCAAAAACTTTACTAAGTTTTACTTAGTTTTTCTGAACATTACATGTCCACTTTTACAGTTTCATATTTAAACCAATAACTAAAAAATGAATTCACCGCAGCTTCATCTTTTAATCTTTCATGCCATTCGGAGTAGGAACATGGAGTAGAACTCAAAACTCAGATGAACTACAAAATTGCATTCTGCAAAATAACCACCAGTCAGCAGTGCATCACACATTCCCAAAAAATATCTTGTTCAAAACGTCCATGGAAACTTTCTGAAAATGTACCAGAAAATTTCCACCCCTTTGCAACCCTAGTGGTGATGTTGAGTGAAGGAGACTGACCTGGAGGGACCGAGATATTAAAGACGAGCTTCATGTCTATGTGCATGAAAGGACAAAGAAATTGTCAGAATAAATTTGTCTCCAGTCTCTTATCCATCCCCCAGAGGGGATACAACAATTGCAGCCTGGTTAGAGACTTGAAGTGTATCTAAAATCATACAGTAGCATTTATTGATGATTTGGAATGGCCTGACTTTTCCAAACTGGATGACCTCCACCCTCATGAGAGAGGATTATTCAGGCTGTCCCTAAATAATGTAAACACTGTGCCTGCCTGACTCCTAACCACGTCTAGTTGAAGCCTCACCTGATGGCTTTAGTTTTGTGCAGAAACCTCAGGACTCTGGCCCTGGAGGCAGCCTGGCAGCTATTTTTACCTCAGTCTCACAAACCAGTCTGAAAATACCTGAAAAGCAATCTAAAGCAATGCTACGTCAAATGGTGTCTGACTTGCCCTGCTAGTACATTGCTTTAGTATACAGACCACCATACACATTGTTCCTAACTGAATTTGCAAACCTTCTTACTGACTTAATCATTAACTTAAGAGAATATTATAGTAGTTGGAGACTTCACCATACACATAGACAGAGACTGTTGACTTCAGCAAAAGTTTCCTGTCCCTCCTTTACTCTGTTGGATGTTACCAGTACTTTATATTACAACGCACATGCACTGGACTTCTACTCGAGTAAATGTTGACCATGTATCTGTCTATCAGTTGGAGAAGTCCTCCTCTGTCCAGTTTTGAATCCCCTACATGATTCAGTGTCTGATTTTGATTGTGGCAGGCACCATTATTATGACTTGTTCTCCAAATGGGAGAAATTTGCTGCAATTTATGAATGCAATAAGTCACACAGACTTGTATGCAAATGCTAACAAAGGCACACGTGATTTTAATACAATACTTATTTGGGTTTTGGACGAGATGACTCCTCTGAAAACTAAAGTAACCAAAACCACCAGACATTCCCCATGGTTTAATGATCAGACACGCTCTTACAAACAGGAGTGCTGCAGGTTACAGCACAAATGGAAATCTATGGGTTTATAGGTGTTCCAGTTACCATGGTCCATCAGCCTGTAACAATCCAACAAGCCCTATATAGGGTGCATTCAGCCTATTGCCCTAAACTTATTCATTGCAATAGAAATAACCCAGTGAGACAATAAAGAAACCACGGTTGGATCCACAAGAAATCAGCATTTATATACCCATCTCAAATGTACCATTTTTGTGCAAAGTTATGGAAAATCTGCAGCTCAACTTGACACAAGGGCGCCTGCAGGATTTTGTGTCTGCGTAAGCAACCCTCCAAACCAACACACACTTGTACTGGCCTATTAATTAATTACACTATTACCTTTTAAGTTGATTCCCTGTCTCCTGGAGCCAATTGTTGTAGTACTTTTCCTTTTCCTGTCAATTTTGATGTCATGGTAGATATTCATTAGAGCAAGACCAGTGAAACTGTCTATGAAATGTTACAATGGGTAAGAACATAAGAACATGAGAAATTTACAAAGGAAAGGAGGCCAGTTGGCCCATCAAGCTTGTTTGGGGAGAACTTAACTAATAGCTCAGAGCTGTTAAAATCTTATCTAGCCCTGAATTAAAGAAACCCAGGGTTTGTGCTACACTAGCAGAAAGATTATTCCATACTCTAACTACATGCTATGCAAAGAAGTGCTTTCGCAAATCCATTCTAAAATGTTCTCCCGCTAATTTCCACCTATGGCCATGAATTCTAGTATTTAAACTAATATCGAAGTAACTCTTTGGTTGACCAGCATCCAGACCTAACAGAGTCTTATATACCTGGATCATATCCCACCTTAGTCTCCTTTGCTCGAGGCTGAACAGATTCAGCTCAGCTAAACTCTCCTCATATTTCTTTTAAATTGGGGTACCTTAAATTCGAAAGACCAGGAATCATTCCTGAATCCGTTCTAAGGCAGCAATGTCCTTTTTCAGGTATAGTGACCAAACCTGCACACAATATTCTAGATGGGGTCTTACCAAGGAATTACATGATCGTAGCATCACCTCCCTTGACTTCACACACCTAGAGATGTAACCTAACATCCTATTGGCCTTTTTTATTGCTTCCCCACACTGGCAAGACTGAGACATGGAAGCATCAACACACACACTAAGGTCTTTCTCATAATCAGCTACCTTTATTTCAGTGGAACCCATAAAATACCTGTACTTAATATTTCTGCTCCCTGCATGGATTACCTTACATTTATCTATGTTAAATTTCATCAGCCAGGTATCAGCTCAGTCGCTAATTAAATCAAGATCCCACTGTAGCCTCTGTGCCGCTATTCTGAAAAATGGAAGATTGCTCTATGGGCCAGATTTAATAATGAATTATCAACATGTCGTGGGCCAGGACTTTGAGACATCTAATAGATGAAGAACGGCTTGACGATTTCCCAATGCATTCATCTTCATCATGTCCATACAGTGTTGTTAACACAGCTGCTGCTAACTTTGAATTATGAACAAGTTTAGGTTTCAGATGACAATGTCGACATGTTAACTGATACATCGTGCATCTCTACATATTGTTTGTTCTGTCTTCATATGTAAAGCAAAGTAATAATAAACAGAAAAATATATTGCTAGAGAATCATGAAAAAATCCATGCATGGCCCTACTGTATATTCTCCTCTCTTTACATGCTACAATTAGGTAATATAATGGGAAGACATAATCGCTGCTGTGCAGATGACACACAAATATACAATTCAGCTATGCCTAATGAAACCTCATCTGTTGTCATGTTAGATAACTACTTTAAGATTCGGATGAGTGAAAACTGAGGCGCTCACTGAGCAGAAAATCAAGGCTATGTTGTTCGGCAAGTCTGCGGATCAGAGTGCTATATTCTCCGCACTCCACTCCGAGGGGCTGAATTTTTCCATCAGCAGCTCAGCCCATAACCTAGGTGTCACCTTAGATACAAACCTCTCATTCAGACCGCATGTGGATGCAGTACCAAAAATATACTACTTACAGCCAAGCTATGGCACTAAGAATCTAATACATATTTTTTATAAACAGTAGGTCAGACTAGTGTAGCGCTCTGTTATCTCGGAGCACACACTACATCGTATTCAAAATGGAGCACCTTGGATCGTCACGAGGAGCAGGAAGTCTGAACACATAACCCCTGCTCTTAGTTCTCTATATTGGGTTTCTGTAACTTAAAAGTTCTCCTACTTATATATAAGGCATTCTAGCACCTGTCTACCTAACAGAACTGATTCATGTTTACAAGCCACATCATATCTTCAGATCTGCTTTCCTTCCCACATGTCCAGATGGTGCCTGGGATGGAGGAACATCATCCTCATTTTTCACTGATTCTGAGCGTTTGTGCCCCCCCCCATCTCAGGTCTGCCACCCAGATGCTCCAAGCCGGCAGATTAGGAGCTTTTGAAGACTGACTTCATTACAATGTCCTGATTTACATTCTCCGTGCTTCTGTTTAACTTTCCTTCCTTGTGTTTTGCTGTCGATTCTCCCCATCGACACACCAGAGCCATTACAGCTGCAATCCGACACAAATTCGGCCAGAAGATAAGGAGACACGAATGACCTTTAAGTGGCTTCAGAGGCACTTCAATCCATTCCCCTCCACACAGCGATACAAGGGGGTCCTCAAGGGCCCCAACAATGGGTCTTAGGGGGTCAATGATGGTCAGATTATAGATGACCAATTATGTTCACTGTATATTCATACATATATTCATTGCATGCAAAACTGAGTTTATGTGCTTATGTGCATATTTTTGGGAGGGAGTCCGTAGTTTTTATCAGATTCAAAAAGGGGGCCATGACTCAAAAAAGGTTAAGAACCACTGCTTTAGAATATTACCCCCGCTGAATCCATGCTGTCATGGCCGCCCTATATAATGGAGATAAAATGGCCATCTCATTTTTGCGATGGATTAACAGGAATTGTTATTTTAATAATTGTTCTATTATTGTATTTCAACTGCTCTCAAATGAGAAAATGGTTGGGATGAACACTTCGGGGGGGAGGACAATTAAATAATAGATATTTGATTTTAAAACAGCCAAATCTGACCACAGGTTGCTTTGTTCCACAGAGAACGTCAATAATGTCTCTGAGGCTTATAAGTCCATTGAGGCATTCTGCAGGCGGACTCTTATTAAGGGATGCTGATAAGACCGCGAGAGGGTGTCATTCTCCATGGACCTCTGTTTGATTATACAAGAGATAAGGCAGCTCTGTCCTGTTCCATTAGACGGCAGCAGGATGCAATGGGGGCAGGAGGGGATCACGAAGAGGAGAGGAAGTGAACCAAGCGTGATATATAAAAAGCACCTGCGGGAAACATAATAAGGCAGAAAGTAAGGTTTGAAGTGGATGTCTGATAGCAATAATGAACGTGATTAAACACTGGATATTAATATTCAGCAATTCAGCAAGTTACAGAGGTCACCCAGCCACTAGGCTGCAGAGCCCTAGGTGGGAAATCTATATGCTTACCCCCCAGGACACATGTCTTTGTACTCATAGCCTTGTGGGGACCCTCCATCCATTTCTATGGGAAAAACCCCAGCAATGACAACCTTGACCCCTACCCAGCCCTAACCTTAACTAAGCCTCTGCCTTTTGCCAGGCCACAGTTGTAAATAAGAAACTTGTTCTTAATCTGTCTTGCCTGGTTAATGGGATGGGGATGACATTTAAAGGGACCGTCTTCTACCGTGGCCATGAATATAAGCCGGGAAATATTCTAAAACAGTGGTTCTTAACCTCTTTTGAGTCATGGACCTTTTTGAATTTTATATTCTGAATATGTTATTCATGTATAAAAATCTGTGACTTCAATCAAAAAAAAATGCCAAAAAGTCTTGTATTTGCCCCAGAGTGTCAAAATAACAGGTTTTTATCACATTGCAGAGAGATTTAGTCCCCGCAACATAAACATGAAACGCTGGGATCAAAAATCCAAAAAGCACATACTGGTGCCAAGACCTGCAATTGTAGAGACATACAACAAATTTATGGGAGGTGTTGACCTCCTTGACATGTTGTCTGCACTCTACAAGTTTTGCTTTAGATCCCAAAGATGGTATCTGTACATTTGTTGGCACACTGTCACTGTGGCAGTCATCAATGCATGGAATCTTTACAGAAGAGACCGGAAACAACTGGAACCTAAGAAGAAACCCATGCCACTGCGAAGATTTCAAGCTTCCGGTGGCACTTCTCTCATAAGCGCAGGGAAAGGCAAGATCCGGTGTGGCAGGCCACTGTGCTCTCCAGAACCTGAGATAACACCCCCACGCAAAAGACGAGCCACTGCAGTGCCTCTTGATGTGAGAAAAGATGGCGTTGACCATTTGCCAACATGGGAAACAAGGCAGAGACGCAAGCACTGCCCAGGAAGTCACTTCTCACATGTCTACTGTGCAAAATGCAAAGTCAAGTTAGTTTGTCTAAACAAAGACAGAAATTGCTTTTTGGTCTTCCATGAAAAGTGTTTTCTAAAGGTACAGAAAATGTATCTTCTTGGTTGACAAAATATGATCAGTACATGACCAGAATTTCCTGAAGTATTAAATATGATACAAAAAAAGTGCATGTTTGATTTTTTTTTTTGTATTGTTCAAAGCATCCATTAAACAGTCCAATCTTTGAAAATTAGAATTTTCTGGCTATTACTTAATAAAATAAAATAATTAAATGTTCTTATATACATATCATGTCCTTATATACACTGTACACATACACACACACACACACACACACACGACCCAGGAGAGACGGTGGAAGGTTGTCTGGGTGGCAATAACTTGGGGGAACAAATTTAAACAAATTTAGCTTTTAAATGTTTCATAATTATGCATAAAAAGTTAATAATTAATTAGGAGCAGGCAAGACTTAATCAGTAAGGGGTCCAAATTTTAATAAGTTCCTCAATGTTTCATATCCTAGACTAAATGGTTTAATGAGAATGTATTTGTATTTAAGTAGCACCGCTGGTTTTCTCCCATACTTGTTTATAGGTATGATCACAATGTATCTTGGCTGCACTCTGATTGGTCAGCAGCAGTTGACGGGGAACATTGAACATTACGGTGCCAAGGGTAGGGGTGGTGCCCTGGTTAGCGCTGTTGCCTCATACCTCTGGGACCCAGGTTCAAATCTTTGACCTCGATCTATCCATGCAGAGTTTGCATGTCCTTCCTGTGTTGTTGGTGAGTGGGTTTCCTCCCAGCTAATTAAATTTGCAAATTGCCCATAGGTATGTCAGTATACACTGCAGCGGGTTGGTGCCCCATCCCAGGTTGTTCCTTGCCTTGTGCCTGCAACCTCTGGGATGGGCTTTAGACCCCCTGAAGCCCTGAATAGGATAAGCAGTTATACAAAAAGTGTGATGGGTAGAATCCCATCTTAGATCTTGTTGGCCCCCCCAGTAACCTATGACTCCCTTCTGTTTACACGTTCCTCTGTTTTTTGTCTTTCCTGTTTGGCATTAAAAGGAAAAACAAATGATCCAATGACTGTGAGATATTTTCTCTGTCTGTGGACCAATGGCAGCATACCGATTAGGCGTGTCTTTAACGCTCGTCTGGGATGGAATGTGGGTGGGGATATAGGCATGCTGGGCAACCGTGATACACGCTGTTCCACCCCGACATCTCATCAGAAGGCAGAAACCTCAACAGCTGTGTTACTTTTATCAGTAAAAAACTGAGTACACAGTGCTTTCAGAGGTTATTGGTACTCCTGCAGCAAAGATTTAATTCTCGAGATACTGTTCAAGTCTGAATGCCAGGCCGGGTTGAATCAGGAAAGTGTGCACACGACATTTCAATCGCCAGCCGTCAAGCTCGTAAGGGCAGGCTTCTCAAAACATGCCCCTTCATGAGTCTTATTCCCCAGACGCTTTCATGTTCAAACTGAGATTCAAAATCAACTCTTTCAAAATATACTTTAAAGGCTTTAAAAATGATTTCTGCCTCTTTCAAGTGTTTTAATGGGGCCAGATAAAGTGAGATTCAGGCTTGAAGGAAACCCAAAGTCAAAGCAGAAATTGATGTGCATCAAACTGGTGTACAATGGTGTGAGATGGTGTGAGAAGTGTGAGAAGTGCACACTTCTCATTGGCTGGGTAGTTGGTTGAACACGCATCATCAAAGCTATTGTTGACTTTTTCCTTTAACTATGATTAAAGCCTAATATCCTACACAGCCAGGTCTCCCTGGTAACTGAATGTGTTGCCCTATGTGCAAAACTAAGTAACTCTCATGATTAGATAGATATTGGTATAGATATTGGTATTTGTTTTTCAGCAAAGTGCACATTATGTTGTCTTGATCATTGTAACTGAGAAACAGTACAGAAACTGGGAGGTGGACAAGCAGAGTCCACCACTGATTTTTGATGATTAAGACCAGGCTAAATTTCAGGTATGGTATATGACTACACTGGGAGCTTTTAAGGCAGCTTCTGATGGCAAATGCCAAGCAGGCTTCCGTGAGAGATGGAAAACAAACAAAAACTAAGCACACTACCAGGATGGGAAGCTGCGAGCTGTTTAAATTGCAGCATCAAGGCACGCGAAAGGATGACTTTTTAGAAGCGTGGGATGTGCATCTTTAAAACCACCAGGCCAATTTGATTTCCCTCTGGCTAATAATGTGGCTGAAGGTGGGACAGCACGTCAAACCACACCAAAGGCCGCGTCTGCCCAGACTCCGGCAGCGGCGGTGGATGGGGACCCGGGGTGGACTGCTGCTGTGCCTGATTTACTTATTTAAAGGCAGGAAAAATACATTAAAATCAGCTGCAGCTGGACGAGGCTCACTGTTTTCATTACGGTGGCCAGTAAACGGTCTGGGCCTCAGAATTAATGCGTCGACAATAACACAGCTGCAAGCCAGGGCTGCTGATATCAGATTCCCTAAGCTCAGAAAATAACCACAGAAATAAATCGTTTGTTCTCTTTACATCAGGTCAGTGCTCCGTACCCATTGAAACCAACATCTTCCTGAAAACGAACAGGAGTCACAATGGGAAATGGTCCCTTTCCAGAA
>JAODKE010000050.1:6900073-6911626 GCA_026779605.1 Mormyrus hasselquistii | reverse complement strand
TTGGCTTCTCTTGTGTTCTTTTCTTTAGTTTAATTTAATAAATCCCTTTTGTGTCCCTGAGCCACAAGTGGGTCGTCCACCTCCTTCTGCACCATGCCCCGTTCCCTAGCCCGCCACCATGACAGACATATAACATACATACCAGGGTGTCTGCAGAAACCATGATGTGAAATTTAAGACTTTTTAAGACTATTTTAACACTACCTAAAATCAAGTTTAAGACCAAATTTTAAGCAGAAACATGCCTTACCAGAATCAATACCCATACATTTACACTACAGTGACTACATTAACTATTCATTCAAGTTTGTATTAAAAAGTCTAATACCTCATATGTAAATAATAAGCCCTGCAATGTAACAATTAATGCAACTTCTGCTCAAAAAAAAAAAAATGGTTGTCTTGACCTGGAGAAAAGGGCGCAAGGAAGGGAACAACCCAGGATGGGGCACGAACCCACCGCAGACTGCACACTCACACACCTTCCACACTTGCAGGCAAACTGATAATTCCAATTGCCCTCAGGCATGTTTTCAGACTTTTTGGAGTACCTGGAAGAAACCTCACCACAGCACAGCGGTAGCATGCAAACTCCAGACGGGGGGCTTTGGTGGCGACTCAAACCCTAGTTCCAGATGTGTGAGGCATCGGTGTTAGCCACTGTGCCACCCTCTGCTCACCGATCTTATTTTACAAAAAAAAATAAAGAGGTTATTGAACACAAGCATCACCATCCTATCTAACGGACACCAAGTGCCTAATAGTTGAGCACTGTACACAGCATGGGTATGGAGGGTTTTCATCCTGGGAGTGAGGGTGTGAGATTTCCACACGCCACTCTGAATGATGCCAATTTAAAACGTAATAAATATTTCTGGAATTTTCCATTTAAAATTTTCATACCACTGATAACTGAAACCATGGAAAGTGAAACTGCAAATACGGGGGGGGGGGGCACTGTGAATGATTAAGACCTCAAATGAAAAAAAAATTACATAGTAAACTTAAATTTACGACTTAAGAATTTTTAAGCCCAAAATTGGTTCAACTCAAATTTAAAATATTTCAACACATGAGGTGATCTAGGCATCTGCTTTGGTGTATTCTATGATCACCATAAGGAAGAGGATAGGACCTTTGGAAGAAATGAAGCAGTTACTTGTCACATGTTTGGAGTAACAGATACAAAGGTGCATACCGCTCAGCCTCCTGATGATCCAAGCTAAGGCGCGTACGCTTTAAGAAACGTTACGACGACCCTACCTGTACTTGCAAACGAGAATTCACGGCAAGTAATGGGTGGTTTCAGCTGTTCAAAAACTGTCATAATTTACATTTATGGCTCGGCTTACGATATTTTCAATTCATGATGGAGTGATGATGCATCTCCATCGTAACTCGGGGACTACCTGAAATCAAATGTCAGGAAAACACATAAACCATAAAACCGGTACTAGTTACACTATTACTGACATCACTAAAACTTTATTCCCAGCCATATTCAAGTGTTTCAATACAGTGCAGAAACCTATAATGGTCTCAAAGGGCAGTGGTCAGCTCAGGGTTACAACGTCAGACTACTGAAGTTGAATGTACTCAGCAGTTGAAAAAGGGATAAAGGTAACTGCTTCTGATGAAAAAGACAGTAACGCGTTGTGCAATATACCATAAAGCTCCAGTGGACTCACAGTCAAAAAAAGGTTTATCTGTCTGCCTCCAAATTCGTAACAAAATGAGGCCACTTTTCACTGTGGTGATGAAGGCCCAAGTCCACTGAGTGCTCAGGATGAAAAGACGTGTGGGTACAGAAATGTGAAACGAGCTCGCATTGCACCTTCATGTCTTTTTATAGATAAGATTTCCCTGGTTTCAAGTTAGTGAAATACATAATGAATTTATAAGGTAGCAAATTAACCTCATCAAACCAACTGTATCTGCAGGTTTCTGTATTTACCTACACTTTGTTTTAGTAAAGCAAAATTATTTATGGTTTCTGAGCAGATGAACAAAAGAAAGTGGACGAAACTGCTGTACTGTAAGGTATACAGATACTTTTCTAACATGATCTGCTCGCTGTTTTTACAGTGGAGAGCTGTAGCTGACACTCTGCACTAGTTCAGATGGAGTTTGGTGTCGCCATGGGGTGTCGATAAGAAAACTCTTAGGACGGGGTCTGTACCAGTCTGTATAATAGAGAGTATGTGTGTGTAGGTGTGTGGATTAGGTTTATATTACATTGTGGGGATCAAATGTCTCCCACAATGTGATAAAAACCTGTTATTTTGATATTGTGGGACTCCGCAAAGTCCTGTGAATTCAATAAAAAAGCTTGCCAAAAGTCTATTCTTATGGTTAAGGTTAGGGCTGGGTAGGCCTTAATACGGTGGCCGAGAAAGCCCAACGAAATTCAAAATAAAAAGACGCACGTCTAATAGAAAAACGCGCTGCAAAGCAACAAAGCATATTATTCAGGTTCATGACGAGCCTGCAAACACACTACAAATTCATAGACGCTACACAAAAAAAATTCGGTTGGCCGCTGGTTGTGCAGGGTCGGGGATGGGGACTAATCAGGGCCAGTCGGGGATTTCACACGAGACTAGGGCCATTAGGGGCGGTGGGGAGGTGCGCCGATATGCTGCCCCTCAATTTTTACTTGCATATTAGACACCACATGACACTAGGGCTGAGGAGGTGGGTTGAGGCGGGGCTCGCCTCCCGTCCCCCCTCTGCGGGCCTCTTTGCACGGGGGTTGGCGTCCCTTTAGTGCCACAGGGGCCCCCTCTCCGGTTGGGCGGATGGTTATCTTGAGGACACGTGGCTGTGGGCCCTTATGCCGTGGGAGCGGTAGGGTGGCCTCGGTTGCCTGGTGCCCCCTGCCTTCGCCTTAGGGTCCGGGGGGTGGGGGCACTGCCACGCTCCCCCGATGGCGTCAACTACCGGTGATTCCAATGACAAATCAGCTCACACCTACACTCGCACATACAAGAATGGCCATGCACGAGGGGGATGGCGGTGGGCAGAAGGAAAAAAAGGACATTTCACGTCAGATGTATCTCTCTGCTTTACAGGTTTATCTAAAAACCGTTACTTAAACTGCACCCTCTGGAGCCGGCGATCCACGCCATGAGATCAAACAGAAATCTCGGCGAACACTCTGTGAGCTTTTGCCATAGAACATATTTGTAGAGCTTTGCAAGAAGAATAAAAAAAAAACAAAAGTGACTAAGTCACATGTTACAGTATAAGCAGTCTTGATCACCAACCCAAATAGTGCTAATCATATAATAAGATCACTACTGTCATATTACACAGTTATTACTGGGTCAAGAAAATACAGGCGAAAGCATCGATAAACAAGAGCACATGTCTGGGTTCTGTTTACACTGACTGAGGAGCTGCGACCTTTTATTTCGTGATGTGAAAGAGTTTTCACTGAGGAAATGCGTTAGAAATACATCACATCCCATCGCTTCCATGCATGGATGACTGCAAATGCAGATAAGCAGTGAATTTGTAAATTACAAAATGTGTTTTCTAATTTTGATTGCTACTGTAAAATTTGTCTTATTGAAATATATGCAGACTGTTGGTAAGTAGGTTTACCATTTTTCACTACCTTTAAGAGACTTTTTTGCAAGTATAAAATGTACAAAGGAATCATTTTATTTGACCTATGTTTCTCAAGATATGTCATAAAATAGCTTCAAATTTTCCATAAAATAGTAACCTTTGCACTAAAAACAATTAATAAATGATGCAACTTGTATTCGGGGGTATTTTTCCCAAAAGCATTGTTGCTAATTACACATGTAGAACTATGCAACTGAATGGTTTCTACTATCTAAGTTGCTAACGGGACCTACAGGTATTGGAAAATGATCATCTTCGTTACTCTGTGTCATGACCTGCTCATTCGCTCCTCCTATGTGCCACGCCCCCCTTGTTATTCACAAGGAAAGGTCTCTAATCATGTCATCCTTTCCATTGCTGTGACCAAGTGCCATCGCTTCAATTGTGCGGTCTCAGCATTGGTCTTCTCTTAATCATTATGCAGGACTGCTTCAATTTTGCTGCGATTTCTCCCAAAATTCTATCAGGTCTATCAGCATGTCTGCAAAGATTGAAAAAAGATCTTTCAAATACTTTTTGAGTTATCATGCTAACGGTTTCAGATGTCTAAACCTTATTTTCTTATCACTATGTTGCACAGCTGCATTTTTGGGGCCACCTGTCTGTAATTACAAGATCTGAACCGGGAGAGCTGAAAATGCTGACAGTGTGTATTATACATAATCCAGAGTAACAAAAAAGGTCAAAGAAATAACTTGATATTTGAGTACTCAAACTAGTTTTCTACGCAAACCCTAGATGAGGCTTAGCTACAGAAGATCATCTTAAAAGGTAACAATGTGTTTAATGGTCTTGAGCTGCAGAAATATGAAGGCTTTGCTGGAGTGCAGATTAATCTCCCCACATGGTCGTCCTCGCAGAGATACAGTGCCAAGCCAGACCTTTCATGATAGGGAAGAGGAGACACAGATGGGTGCGAGGACAGCTGGCCCTCTGAAGCACAGAGAAAGGCTCACGGCAGAAGCCAGGTAGGACGAACTGACCTGCCACCATGCACCAGCCACAGAATGTGCCCAGAGAAAAGAGCGTCCTTAACACACTGAGGGTGTTACGGAAACATAACATGATTGACACACAGTTGATGCTCAGAAGACAGAGAAGGAATTCAGAATAGAGATTAATGAATTAAATGCTGATTTATACAGGTACTTCTGCGTAGAATGTGCAGCATAGGTAGCCGTGTAGCTGTGTAGTCTACGCCATAGCCTGACATGTACCAGCTCAGAAATGTACCTACTGTACAGGCATCAGGCTGTATTTTGGGTACATGGATATGCGGCTACCTAGGGAGTAGGTTCTGTACATAAGTATAAATCTACCTTAACGCACAGATTGTGTTAAGGACACACAGGGTGTTTAACACACTGAGAAAATTCAGAAAACGTGGTGCTTAGGACCAGCAGAAGGTGTTTTTCACAGGGAGATTGTTAAGGATATAGTGAGAGTTGAAACACAGGGGATACAGGGAACACAGGGTGTTTAATGTACACAGAGGGCATTTAACACAAGTGTTCGTGACGTAGGGGGTATTTAATACATACAGAAAGTGTTTAATACACAGAGCTGTTCAGGACGTCTGCACTGGAATGAGCTAATGAGCAGAGGACAAGGCTGGCATGTTACATCCCACAACATGTTGTTTTATTGATGTCAGTATTATTGAGGCTGGCTAGCAGGTGAGTTCATTCATGGCAAATTACACACCTCATTTAGTACATTCATACAGCTCAATACTTACTTAACTAACAAAACACCACAGGTCAAGTTCCCCCATAAAGGGTACCACAGCTAGCCCAACTGGATTTCCCTGAGAACATCGTTACATAGAGTCTCTACACTGTCACGTGACCTCGAATTATTTAACAAGGAGATCGAATGACCTTTGGCTGGCTATTTGAAGCCCCGACTTCAGTCAAACAAGGAAATCTATAGTGAGATTTGAAATTAGAGCTTCATTGCCATCCATGTTGGAGCGGGTATTACCTGGGAGAAAAAGGCAAGAACAGCATTCCAAAGAGCTAAAGATATCAGAGACACATCCAAAGGTTTAATCAGTGCCATATATTCTTTACAGCCCATAAAAATGTAAATGTAACTCCTTTTATAGAGGTGTTAAATAATTCAAGAGATAGCATATTTAAAGTCACAAAAAATAATGAAGGAGATTCTTTTATGATGATACCTTTGAGAATGTCGGGTCCAGGAGCCTACTTTAGCCTTGCGTTCACACCTTTCACAACACCAAAATAAAAGAAACAAAACTCATAATCTTGTCAGTATAAATATCCTTCCATCAATCAACGCCCCCACATCCGCTCGTCCTGTACAGTACTGCATATGTAAAATCTGATCCTGTGTTATCCTGTAACCGATAGATGATGCATGCTATATGTAAATTGAACTGGGTAGAAACATTTTTTATATATTTAACTTACATACTCAACCTTTCTTTCCATCCCACATAGTTACATGAACCCCAGGAACATTTTAGAAGTGTTACACCTGCTATACTTTTCAAAGTGGCTTAAATATATATGAAAATAGTGCTGTTACTGTCAATTATATCAATTATTCATCTGATGATTCATTGAATAATATAATATAATATAACATAATATAATATAATATATACCTACATTGAAATTGGTGCCAGTGACGAACAAACCACACATTGCAGGGTGTACAGTCAGTCAGACTTTCAATCAAATTAGGCACCTCAATTTACTTCAGCTGAATGTTTTTGACAGTATAAGGAAATCGGAGGATCCGTTGAAAAGCCACACACACACAGGATGTATGCGCCAGACGTGGAGATTTCAGGTCCCGAGAGTACAAATCCAGACCAAGATTTAGTTTCAACCAACCAGTTTATTATAGAGTCACAGTCACCGAGACTCAACTGGCTGGTTGAAACAAAATCTTGGTCTGGATTTGTACTCTCTGGACCTGAAATCTCCACCTCTGGTATGCGCAATGTCCACACACAAATTGGGGGTGCGTAGTGACAGCGCTACCCACTGTGCCACTAGGCTTGCATGATGTCCAGTCCGCATGGCATGTCATGCACATGTAATCGTCACATCACAAGGCCCATGACAGACTGCTGGGTTAAGACCATCAATCAGTTGTGCTAAAACATTTTTATTTAGACATAAGAAACCAAACTTAGCAAGCTTTGCAATTTTAATAATGTTCCTATTTAACATTACCTAGTATAGTTTTAAAAAATAAGGCTAAAGTTTACTGCCACTATTTTTGCATGAGCATTGCATGTGATCTCCACGACAACCATAATCATTCTTATCCTTGCTGCTGGACTCATTCATAGGCCATGTGGCATGTTTGTGGGAAATTAAACAAAAAATGAGTGAAGAGGAGAAAAGCCAGCAAGAACTGGTCACAAAAAGTAATTCGTATTCCGCTGCACGGAAATAGTTTGTATTCCATCGGGAAAATATTGAGCAAAAGCAAGTTTGTTGGCACTGCTCTGTGTCTGTTGGCATAACTCACAGCAACACCACCAACTTTGACAGTACATAGCACAGTACATAATTTGCAGCTCTAAATATTGATATGTGAACTTTTTCTAGTATTGTTAAGCCCTACTCAAAACACAGAATACATCATTATGTACTGTACTATGTAACATCATGAGGCAAAGCAAAAGGGACTAACCTTCGTTTTAGCAGCAATTATTTTGACATACAGGAATCATAAATAAGCAAAACAATTTAAGTCAAAGACAGGCTAGGCTATTTTGAGAGGCTAAATGGGACATATCTATGGCTAACCTCGCATTCTCGAATCTGGCAAACCCGAGTGTCTTCTTTTAAGATATATTTGCTTTGCAGTCGGGCTGTGGTCATAGTTAAGTTCTGCATTGCAGTATTGACAGATGACTACATTTTCATTCACTTCTGATGCTTCCACATGAATTACGCTTTTGCTCTGCATCTGGACCCTCATCCTGCATGCTCCGTCTTCCCTCTGCCATACTGCCAAGTAATTAAGAAGGAAAATTTGTGATGGATGCTTGTTAATAATCAATTAACCAAGTAATTGAGACAGCTGCATTAAAAAATATTCCCCAGTAGCAGAAAACTTACATCATCACTACTTTCTATTCCTGGAATATATATGTGGTTTCACTTTTCAATACAGTGTTACTCCAGAAGATGACCCCTCACCACCTTTCTGCTAGTTGTTCTATAGACATGGGGTCAAGGGAGCCCTGCGTTTGCTAACGAGAAAACAAACACACACCCCAAGGGATTCAGAAGCTTTGCAAAATTATCCTCTCACTTTTCTCATTGGAATTCTATTCAGATTGCAAGTGGCAAGCTATCAGAACACAAAAACATACATTAATAAAATAAACCCCCAAGGGACACATCCATTTAAGAAAGAGCCAATTAAAAACAGCACTTAATGTCATGGTCCTGTAGCAATTTAATACTCATAGTATGCAGCTAGAAAGTAACATCTGGCTCACACTAATCAGATGAGAAGAATGTATGGTGAAAAAGCTGTGAAGTTATCAGGGCAAATCTAAGCTTCTGATCCCGTAGGAAAGATTTAAGCACTGAAACTATACATTCTGATAGCGTAATCTACACCCTGAACAGAAGATCACAGATTCCTAGAAATGTGTAGGATTTTACACACGGGTCCCAATCCCAATAAAATTCACATCATTTCACAGATCAAACATTACGCTAGATGACCTCTATGAACCAAATGATGAACCACGTGAAAGGTGGTGGCATATAACAAACGAAATCGCTGTCGTTTTAACAACAATCTCTCATCTGAACCACCTGTGTGCGGTCCCCGAGACTAATTGTTTTGTTTGTTCCGATCCCAGCTACTGTCCATGATTGGCTAACATAATATCAAGATGTGGGGTTGGTCAGCAGGGCAAATTATGCATCTACCGGCATGTTTTGCATCGCACCGTGTATGTCTTTAAATGTACCCTCTGTACCCTCTAGGGTTGTGGCGTGACCCAGAATAAGATGGCAGGGTCATTTTAAGCATGCCACATATTGTTCTCGCAAACATATTTGATTTTTTTTTTTTTTGTCCGGATGTTTTTTGAAGTATAGGCAGTCGCCAGGTTACGAATGAGATCCAATCCGTAAGTTTGTCTTTAAGTCAAATTTGGAAAATTAAAAAGTGCACATAATAACAAAAATTATACAGTAATGATAAAAGTATATATGGTACTGTACTGTACCTCAAGTCGACTAACCACTGGGGCCATGAAATGTTTTCAAAAACATTATAAAGTAATGCTTGTACTCGTTAGTACGAATCATTGTATTTAAACCTAATTTTTAATAAACTTTATGGTATCACTACTAACACTTTATGGTAGTCCGTAAGTAAGTACGAATTGCCTGTAAATCAGATATCCTTACACCAGGGACTGCCTGTATTCTGTACACATCAGGTAAAGACCCCTGGGGTTATAACCATGGCTTTTACTTGTATCTATTATGCATTAGACAGAGGAGCCCTTATGCTCAGATTTCTAAAATCGAGGCTTGATATAATTCCAAACATCCCCAGAAATTCCCAGGAAAAAAACGAAAGAAAGAAAAAAAAAACCACGCTTGCTTCTGCACACCAGGGAGAACAAGCTAAGCGCTTTAAAGTCAGTGCATTATATCTGAATCAATACGCCTACGTGGATGAAATGGCAGCTCGGTATTAATGTACTGTATTCAGCGGAAAACCTCATTTACAATGCAGCAAAACCACATCGCAATGGCTTTGGGATTTCAGTCAAGAGACTTGGCATAACATCTGGAAGAACATCTCATCAATAATTCATTTATATCCACCCATCATATTTTTTTTATTTTATCTTTAATTTTATGCTTCATTATACATTTTATTTATTGTTTATTTTGTAACAGAAATCCATATTTTATTTGCATATATAAGGGTTTCTCAAGTGGATTTTTTCACCAATTTGTTAATTACAAATAAAAAAAATAAATAAGGGTCCTTCACATGACTCATACTGTCTCTGTCTCTATGATGTGATGTGTTAGATTGCAAATCTGACATGAAATGACAGCGCACTCTGAAATCTACAGATTTTAAGGATTGTTGTCAAAATACATATGTGACAGTAATAATTGTAATAATGTGTGCCACGGAGGTGCTGAAACAGAAAAAATCTACCAGTCATCTCTACCACTAGGATATTCAACAGTTTCATCCAATGAGGGATGAGGGATTAATTATAAGCCCATCTGAGGCCCATCAATTGGCCTACCATTCCTAACTCTCTTTACATAAGCTCTCTTACAGTTTTACATCAGCTGTTCAGATGTCAGCGTACAGCTGTGGTCTTTTGTGCCACTTCACTCAAAGTCATCATCTCCAGCAGGTCTAGACTAAGCCACATAATTGCATTTAGGTGCCGCTGTGATTTTTTATTTTTTTTTTGATTTTCCCAGGTTCCTCTCATCCTAGCATCAGCTGCCAAGCATCTCCTTCCAGTTCCTGATACAAAATCAGTCCCACAATCATCTACAGTATGTGTATACGCAGCAGAGGGCTGCAGTGCTACCAGGGCATTCATGAAGATACCTAAAGTAAATGCTGAAAGGTTTTGGGTGACCCCTTAGAGAGATGCCTCACAGGAAGACTCCTCATTCTCTGTCACACTCAGCCAGCTCCTTTCTTAACAGGTAAGGATCGTCCCTTCACTGGCTTATCCTCCTTCCTGTTCCCATGGATACACACGTCCTCATTCTCATTCTCGTCACACCCAACCTGCTCCCATCTTACAAGCAGTTTGCACCCTGGTTTGGGCCCTTTCCTTCTCTGGTGAAGATTAAACGTCATCAATGACCTCAGAACAAGAACATGGTTTAAGCTGGTTGAGAAGAGGAGCTTCTAGGCAATAAGAGGAGCAGCTTTGATATGTTTGCATGCTGTCTAAGATGGCTGCTTCAAGATCTAAGCTCTATGCTGGGCACCACCCGGCTGACTTTGGGCTGAGACAGAGGGCCGTTGTTCCTCAGCAAGTGTGAGAACAATGCAGCCCACTTATCAAAGATGCATCTTATCAAAGGAGCGTGTGGTGGCATAGCGGGGCGGACACAGACGTCAGCAGAGAGTAATGAGAGGGAACGGCATGCCCAGCTGCCTGCTAATAAGACCATTAGCGACAGCAAACAATGATGGAGCAAGTTAGTCAAATGACATTTGCTTTCGAATACTTCAAACTTTACTGAGTGTCAACCAAGACTCAGTGCCAAGGTCTGTGGGGCTCTAGGTCCAATCTAAGCTAATGACCTGAATCAGCAGATGCAGACTGTCATGCTGGATAGGCAATGACCACACCAGGCCAGTTGCAAGGACAGACACAATGGAGCTATCAGCATTGGAGCGTGGCCCCTGCTTCTCAAAAATGAAAGTGATGACTAGAGCAGGAGACTGGGAAGAGCCAGGCTGAGGTTCCGCACTTGCATGGCAGTAGTATGAAATAGATGTGTCTCTCGAAGCCGTGTCCATTGCCTGGGTGATCTGCCCAGGAAGTGCTCACCTTCTATGTAAAATTTATACTAATGAAGAGGATTAAACAGAAAAGACAGATGTATTTTAGAAAGGCTAAGAAGGTAGGGTTTGGTAAATATGTATGTTCAGTGTTGATTTATTTTTTTCTTCACAATAAACATGTTTCAGCTATACAAATATGACCAGAAGGAGAGCTACAGGATTATGTGAAGGAAAAGTTTAAAGTGTTTAAAAATAAACACTATAAAAAGAACCTCTCATCTTGCAGCCTTTCAGGAGAATGACATTCTGACCTGCAAGCAGCTATGCTGTGGTGCCACCCAGCTATCAGCTGACAGGGTAAATGTGGGACAGTGTCAGGGTGTCAGTAACTCAGGACAAGTG
>JAODKE010000050.1:6790141-6800151 GCA_026779605.1 Mormyrus hasselquistii | reverse complement strand
AATGCGACTGATCCTTGTTAACGTTTCTATTATTGCTCTTTCAGCTGTTTAACAGAAATGATTTTAGGCATGGAGGAATTATGTCTAATTAATTTTTCTTCATTGTTACTACATATTAGTAGGCATTATTTTTATAATTAGTGTCTATTATATTTTTATTAAATTACACACGGCCTAAATTACAATAAATTAATATCCACTGAATTCTGTTCTCGGGTATTCTGTTTATTTTGCTTATTTTCTTCCTGAATAAAACCCCACTTATAAGGTCACACGATAGAATGCAGGAGTTAGAAAAAGGTTCACGAAGAGCTGTACCGGTTTACTTGTTGAATAATCAGGGTACATTCACCGTAGTCCATGGCAGGGAAGCAGGAAATGTATAGTTGCGTACATGTCTGCGGGAGGAGTACCGGGGGAAAACCCACGCTCACGATGGGGGAGGAGAGAGTCACGCAGGCTCCATATGCGGGAAGTTGAAGGCGGCTCTAACACTGCCGCTCACAACGGATCAGAAAGTCAGAATGAAATATGAGTGGTACATTGACGCCATGTGTCGTCCTTATGTTTACACCCAGCTGAGGTTTACTGGGATTTACTTTGAGTAGCTAGAGAGGTGAGCAGGCTTACTGCAGCGGTTCAGGTGAACGATTCAGGACTTTGCGGTGGCAAACGAGAGATGAAAGTAAGGAAAGAACATATAAAACAACATGATATATGCGCTCACAGTAACTGCATTTAGGGAGTATTTACAGTAGTAAAATTACAATTAGGGTGCAGAAATGGACTTCCAAAGGTGAACATCCCAAAGATACAAAACAGCATTAACCATCAATGGTACAGAAATGTTCCTCAGAGTCCATTTATAACCTTAAAAGGTACAAATACTTAGAGCTAGGGTAACAACTGGCAGACCTTTGAGGGTACCATCCCAGTGACCAGCAAAAGTATACATTTCGACCCTTTTTTCTGAAGGGGGGGGGGGCACTCTGGTTTATAAAAATGGAACTCTGTAGTTTATTAGTTATCACATGTATTTATGGTCACTTAAAGATACATGTTCATTTATCATCATGTTGTTTTACCACTTTAACGCAAACAACTAAAAAAAAGATGATCAAAAAGTTAGGTGACTTTTATTTAATATGATTAAATAGTACTTGTTTTTTTAATAACTTGTAAATGAAACATAAAATGTATGGTATTACAGTTCATCACAGGACACACACTTTGACTGCAGGAGGAAAGGGGAGTAATCCAGACAAACAGAGATGATTCCTCACATGCAGAATTTAACCTCCGAACTGACAATATGGTGTTAACCCCTAAGTCAGCAGGCCGCCGCGTCTAATACACATGGACAGGGATTACAGCTATGAGAAATGTACAGAACTGTCATTTAACTCAGAACTGTCATTTAATTCAGCATAGCCAAATTGCTTTACCCAGACCTCCATCTTCTTTATTCTCATCCCCAGTTGTGTGGGAGAGCCAGTCGATCCCAACATGTTACGTTTTGTTATGACCTATTTGCAATTCAGTCTGTATGTAAACAGTACTTACAAGCTCTGGAGGTCTGTTTCTCACACACTCTATGAGACATTCTGGAATCCATACACAAGCAGACTGGAATTCCACCGGCAGTTTTCCTCTGTCTTACATCTAATAAGATGCCACGTGACCCAGGTTCTGCTCCTGTCCATATGTTCACCCGATCTGGGAGGTACTGTACTGCTCCATGTGGCAGGATGCTCCCAGTTTGCGTTCCATAAGATTCCACACCTCATCACTTCTGCTGTGAGAACAAGACATAGTGGCTTCAGGGGCAGCATGTACCGTAGTGATCCTGGGATAAAGTCTCCTAATTTGAGTCCCTGTCCGGTCCCGCTGCTGTACCCCTCAGTAAGGAATTTAACCTAGACCTAACTGGTAAGACATCCAGCTGTGTAAACTGGTCAATACCAGGCGCACGTTCAGATCAAGGCCAAGG
Source organism: Mormyrus hasselquistii (assembly GCA_026779605.1). Classification (NCBI taxonomy): domain Eukaryota; kingdom Metazoa; phylum Chordata; class Actinopteri; order Osteoglossiformes; family Mormyridae; genus Mormyrus; species Mormyrus hasselquistii. The sequence continues at coordinate 6,798,161 of JAODKE010000050.1, read as the reverse complement.
CTAAGCATGCGAATGGGCAGCACTCTGCCTCTGTCACACAACGGCAAGCTGTGAGACACAGAGGTGCTTCGTGGCAGCTCCACAGGAGATTCCTGCAGATGGAATCACCTGCACTAGCAAATACTCATCTATATGGGTATGTTCATGAGGAGCGCAGTGACAGCAAAACAGCATAGGCGCTGTGAGGGACACACATTGCACGATTTCTATAGTAAATTGCTTCATAAAGGAAATATGCATCCTTCATTCTTCTCTTGTTTATACAGCTGTGTGTTATGAATACACAGAGTGCTTTTGGGTGGGTGTATCAGCACCTTTCCTGCGCTGTTGTTATCCTTCACATTTTAGCGTGTTTTTCCGGATCTGGGGCAGTTTGATTCAGCTGATGGCGGTGAGTCGACCCGGACTGCGGCGCATGTCCTTTTGTCAGCACGGAGCCCGACAGGATCAGCCACCCACTGACCCACCCTAGATGACAGAGGTCCCTGCGGCAAACATCTGCAAGCATTGTGGCGCATTGCTGAGGGGGGAGGGGGGGTATCCAACAACCATCTCATAAAGACAAAACAGTGACCAAGTTATTCCTTTCTCACCTCCACCCCCCTCCCCCAAACAGTCCTGCTATTCCCCAGACAGCCAATCCTGCTTTTATTTCCTTCACTCCTTTATTTCATGCCTCTCCTTGCTCTGCATAGTCCTCCCCCCTGTCCAATCCCCATGTTACACGCTTCTGTTTACACAAGGCAATTCTAACCGCGAGGCATTACACTGAAAAGCAATAGGTGACCAGGTAGCGTGTTGTCTAGCGTATCGGTAACTGGCCTGACATCGTTAACCTCACTACCCATGGTAATGGTGACAGCAGTCAATCTCAGCATGACAGCTGACCAACTGGTAACCCCTCCCCACTCTTCCCCCTCAACGCGCCCACACACACGGCCGACCGTTTGTCAGTTTCATAATTGACATTGAAAATTCGCCATGCAACTCTTATAATAATTATTATCCATCCAACCATCCATTCGTCCATCGCATCCAACCTGAACTGGGTCATGGACATGATAATAAAACAAAATGTACCGAAGAATAATCACAGGAAATGGAAAATGAGGTCTCAAAAATTATAACAGATTATTAAGAAGTGTCATTTAATAAAACTCATACAAAAAAAATTGAATGGCCAGATTTAACCCTCTACACACACACACACACACTCACAAGGTGCACCTCTCAGCAATTCACACCACTTTGCATGGCAGTTTTACAAATAAATAACCGCATCTTACTCAGAATTTATTTATGCCAGCGAGCTGCTGAAAGTGAGAGATACTTGTCTCCAGGAAGCGGATTAAGCAGCAGAGCCCATTCTCCCTCAAATAAGGCAGCCTCATTAAACCGCGGTGTGCTTTAATAATCGCATGACCATTTGGGGGGGGGGGGGGGCAGGTTGCATTCACTAAGTGAAGGTTGTCAGGGTTCAGCTGGGGGGAGGGGGATCTTCCTGAGACCCACAGAGACGCTGCTATACATCTTTTTGAATGAAAGAGGTTACAAAATTATACCAAATATGGGAGATCTAATCTTCAGATAGAAATTGTGTGTCAGTGTTTATGTAACAACACTGTTTGCCTTTGCTTGCAGAAAACCTCTCCGCCAAAAAAGCAGGAACATCTAGGCTCCTGTGTATATTATCTTAAAACTCCTAAAGGATAGAAAATTACGCTGCATCTCTTAATCTAGAGTACAATGCACTTTTCACATGCTGGAAAAACTAGAAAGAAAAGCTGTGAAAGTCCTTCACATGGAGTTCCTGTGACAAGTTTTATCTGTCTTACGCAGCACTTGGCTCTGCTGCACCTTTCCTGGCTGCTGTCCACTCTGATTTGACACGACACGACAATCTTTCAGGATGGGTAGTTCTGACTCAGCTCAGATGACAAACAAATCAGAGCCATAGAAAAGCAAACCGTTGCAGCACAGTAAAATGTCTTCCCACCCTACCGTCATGTCGGGGGAAATTTCAGCGTAGCGTTAGGTGCCCAAGCAGCTAATGACAGAGCGGAGAAGCCCACGGTAGGCAGAAGAAGAACGTGGAAAACTAAATAAACTTAAAAACCAGCAGTCAGTTGCTAAATTAGTTAGCGTGAGAGAGGAAAGTGTGGAAGACCGCCTAGGAAGCAGATGGTTTTGTTTCACATGCTGACAGCAAACACCACCAGCTCAGGAACTGTAACTTACATGTGAAATACATATTGTGAAAAATATTAAATTACTCAGTACCATACAATTTACCATACAACTTGTGTGTGGTGAACGTGACAATCAGTACGTTTGTATACACGCTAATAAACTCGAATTATTGTGTCAGTCCGACTCATACCAGATGTTTAAAGTATATGTAAACATACTATTTTGGCTGAAATCGTACTAAATCAAACTTCTCGAAGTCGGACACCCAGATAATGCGATTGAGAATCGAGTTACTCCAGCATGTATACATTCAATCAGATTCAGGCGGACAGGCCAAGGCACTCTGCACATGCTCTACAGCCAAAATCTCCCCCCCCCCGCCACCGTACTTTGGAAGTAACAGAAGCAGCTGGTACACATAAGAAGCGTGGAGCTTAGCAGAGGTGGTGATGTTGGTGCGCTCCAGCGGCAGACGGCAGTGTCGTCTGCCTTCGCAAAACACCATAGCCTACAATCAATAGCGTGCATCTAGATCGTTAAAAAATAAATAATTACAAATGTACACTGCTGTTAAGCTGTCCAGATCACTGTTTTACTAAAGGATGCTTTTCCACCACACCAGGTACCATACTTTTGGTACTTCAAGAATGCTCTAAAAGTATGATACTTAAAGATATTAATTTTTCATTGGCGTAAAAACTGGTACTAGTGCTGAATGACATCACAACACGAGGCGGGGTATTTTGTATCGAATTGAAAAAATATGTTATGCACATTCAATTCTTACATCGCTAGATTAAGATCAGACATTTTCTTACCTTCAATTCGGTATGGGTATTATAGCACAGGGAGTTTTGCTAAAACAACTTTACTGTCATAGAAAACAAAACTAGTCAGTTTTTCAATTTTAATGATTATTCCTCTTCAAGATTATCTGGTATGTGTTTAAAAATCAGTTTAATGTTTACTTCCTCTGCTTTTCAATGGGAGCTGCATGCAGTCTCCGAGATAATCATAATCATTTTAATCCTTGCTGTTTAAATCACTCCTAGACGGGTTCGTGAGAAAATTATGTTTAACCCCAATATTTATTACAACAAAATTACATTGCAATATTTGAAAAAACTCCAATATGTGCTGTTATTGTGTATTATACAAAACACTATCCTGCTTTTGTATCTGTTCTTCCGACTAGATCGCTGTTAAAGCTTGTGTCACATTCATGTATACTGGGACAAGGTCAGTAGTTGAGCTATAACCGTAGCCCGACTTAGATGTGTATGTAAACATACTGAATAATTATCTATCCATTTATCCTCCAAATGCTTATCCAGAGCAGGGTTGCAGAGATTCTACTGAAATGTACTAAATTATATATTTCTCTAGAAATGTTAAGAAATGGAGGGACATATATCAAATTTATAATATCAAGAAATGTTATTTACTAAAATGCCTGGAAATAAGAACAAGTAAAGACATGCTAGAACCAAAGTAATAATTGCCTGACAGAATCAGTGAACAGAAAGTATTGATTTCCAGAACTTAGTCTCTGTGTGAGTGGTGCCAGATGTGTCCTTGTGGTTTGGATTCCACCTACAGGCCAAAATCACATGGTTAGGTGAGCTGACATCTCTATGTAGTTTATGTGTTGCTGGATTACGGGAGAAGACATGGCGTGAACATCAGCGTTGATTTACAGTGAGAAAACACAAGTGCTTTTAGGGTAAGGAAGAGGATTGTGGACATGAGATCACATCAGGTGAAAAAATCAGGATCATTTAATTTTGCTGTGTTCAGACATCAGCCACACCTGAGTACCCAGACCGTGATAAGATGTAATTAAGCAGCCAAGCATTATGATCACCATCTTCAGTGGCCAACAGCAGGGCACATTTTATCATGGTACGTGGAAAAATAGCATCATCACTCCATCTTCACAGAGCAGGGGACAATAACAATATCAGCAATGCATCATCCTAGCCAACCTGGAATTCTCGGATGGCAGTCCACGTAAAACAACTTAACGATGAAAATATTAATTAACATATGGTTAAACTAAGTAGTTTGTGATGCAAGGTTGCCAATTCTCATGCATCTGCCGTGACACGGTTTCAGACTCTCACGCCCACGCAATAAATCTTGCGGCAAATATGTATCATTCTATTATAAACCTAAAGTTAGCTACATCAAAAGTGTTGGGGCAGTTTGCAAACCATACAGACTATTTGCAAGGCAATAATACTTTTACATACATGTAAATGAGTACGAAGACTTGTCTCGATTTGGAAATCTCACGCCGGTCAGCTGACCAAATTTGGCAACTCTGATGATCTCCCACATTGAATGAAGACAAACCAGAAATAAGGGCAAAATTACAGCAGCATACACTGCTACTGCCTTTTGGTCAACTGCTCAGCAATATGTAGACCACCCTACGCCTGTGGTTGGAAGGTCACCGCTACGGTCGACAGCGTGATGTCACCACTGGGCACTTGAGTAAGGCCTTTGATCCCAAATGCTGAAGGGTAATAAGAGTAACCAACAGTAGGAAGAACATCCCCCTCTTAAATACACAAGTAGTGCCATTTTTTTTTGCCTCATTGCATTAATTCGTACCTGCAGTTAGGAGCATATTAGGAAGGTATTGGCATTCAGGAAAGATCTGAGATTTATAACAGCACAGCACATATACATGGCAGTAATAAACATTTACCGTTAATGGACACATTCACAGACAGCTTATCATAAAACTCAATAATGCAGAGACTGTAGCGTGGTTTGCAAAGAGCCCCTTAAAAAACAGACAAACTCAGTTTGCGTGATTATAGTAATTATTCAGGAAGGAGAGGGAAAATACCGCAGTCTTAAGAAATGCTTTTAAACTATTTTGAGTGTAAACCGCATTTCAAATAAAACTAAACACCTTATATAGTAAATTCATTAAATTCCGAAAATACGTATTCGGCCGTAGTTTGGAACACTTCCCTTTGCCGTCTTTCCATCAGACTGACCTCCTCATACACTCGTGATTCATGGATGGATATCAGGAGACAAAGCAACCCGAGACTTGGCAGCTTAGAGCGCAACACGCTCATTAATGCCTATTTCTGTCGCTTTTAACACAGCTCCCTGGCTCTTTGAGGAAAGAGTCTGTATGTTCTCTCGGTGTTTATAGTGGTCTCAGCCACATAATCCTCCAGGTTTTTTCCCAAGGTGCTGAAATGCTGGTCAGATGACCCTCCCCTTTGTCCTAGGGAGCCTGCGGTAAGTTAGTAGAATGTTTTTAAAAAGGGCATATCCCTAAAGCCATTGGTCCACCAAGGCCCCTGCCTTTGACTGCCACCCAATCTACAATGTACTGAACCCCCATGGCCACCCGTGCAGGTGGCGGGCCCACAGGGGGGCAAACCCATGTAACTCTATTGAGCTTTTCATAGCCAGGCTCCATGCGTAGAGACCCAACGACCATTCTCAAGCCTGGCTTCAGGGCGGGACCCCAATCTTGCTAATCCGGATGATGTTACATGGGCCTTAACGGTTTTCCTCACAGGGTTTTGTGAGTTGCGCTTTGTCTGGCCTCTCACCTAGGACTAATATGCCTTGGAAGTCCCCACCAGGGGCAATTGCTCCGAATAACATAGCTCCTAGAATCACTAAGGTGCACAAACCTCTCCAACACCGAAAAGGTAGCACTTTGTGGAGGGAGGCTGGGGCCAGAATGTATAATGTTCTGTGCCTCCGTCGTTGAGGCAACTGTGCAGAGCTGTGGTCGTAAGGGTGTTAGTGCCTACCTCGGCGGCACCCCCCCAAACCCAGTGGTATATGACTGTGTCCCTCAGGGGTCCTACGAGGGGTGCTTCGGGAAAATGGGGTGCAGGGTCCATTGTTATAGGTCATCAGGTCCCTGTATAACCAGAGTGAGTTTGGTTCACACTGCCCATAGTAAGTCAGACTTCCCAGTGGGTGTTGGACTCTGCTCTCTGTCACCAATTCTGTTCATAACCTTTATGGACAGAATTTCAAGGTGCAGACAAGGAGCAAGAAGAAGTACAGTTCATTGACCATAGGATCACGTGTTTGCTTTTTGCAGATAATGTGGCCCTGCTGGCTTCATCTGCCTGTGACCTTCAGCTTGCACTGAGTTGGTTTGCAGCCGAGTGTGAAACGACTGCGATGAGCATCAGCACCTCCAAGTCTGAAGTCATGGACCTCAACCAGTAAAGGGTGCACTGCTCTCCTGGGATCATGTTTCTGATTGAGGAAAGAAGGGCGCTGGAGACTGACAGGTGGATCGGTGCGGAGCCAGCAATTATATGGACATTGTACCGTCCTGTCATGGTGAAGGGGGCTGTGTTGAAAGGCGAAGATATTTACCTGTTGATCTGCATTCCTACCCTCACCTATGGTCACGAGCTTTGTGTAGTGACCATAAGAATGAGATCACATATACGACGCATGAGTTTCCTTTACAGAGTGTTCGGGCTGAGCCATAGAGAGGGTGAGGAACGTAGACATTCAGGAAGGCTCTAAGTAGAGCTGCTGGTCTTCCGCATCGAAAACAGCCAGCTGTGATGGTTCAGGCATCTATCTAGGATGCCTGGTGGACACCTCCCTGGGGAGGTCCTTCAGGCACGTCTAACTGGGAGGAGACAGGGGGGCAGACTAAGGACTTGACCTGGTAAAGCCTTGATATCCTGCTAGACGGGTTGGGGAGAGTGAGGTCTGGACATCTCTGCTTAGATTGCTGCCTCACGACCCAGAATTGGATAAGTGAATATGGACGGACGAATGGATGGATGGAAGGCAAAGGGCTTTTAGTACACTGCAATAGGCACCTTGACACTGAACACGACACTTCAGCATAAAAATATACAGATGCACCAAAACACAAGATTACAAATAAGAAACTACTAATTCAACTGGCCATCTATAACGATAAAGTATTTTAGACTAGTTATTAGAATTTCTTAAATACAATCATCCAAGTATTAGCCTTAGCGCGTTAGCCCAGCGATGACAATACAGAAAGGAAACACCAGACTACATAGACATTAATAATAATAAAAGGTTGATTGACACAGCACAAAAAAAAAATCATCTTTCAATCACTTACCCTGGTCAGGAGTGTTTGAAGTCCATTAGCGTAGGGCTCAAGGCAGGAGTACAGGCCAAATACATACACACAACTCTTTGGGCTTTAGGAAGAAACCAACAGAAAATGCAGCCTGAACCCAGGCACAGCGGAAGTAGGAATCAGACCCCCAACCGTATAGTAATCAGCAGTGCTACCCACTTAGCCAGAATGCCTGCCACAGCCTGAGAAGAGAGGGAAAAAAATCTCGCCTCTCTTTCAGGCACCGGCCTCTTAGGATAACAGGTGTGGCTCAAGTAGGGTACTACAGTATCTTCCTCACTTCCTGCTGCTAAATAAATGCAAATGAGCCTAAACCAACAAACCAATGCGGAGACAAGATGAGACGTCAGCGACTCAGAAACAGCAATCAGTTCCTAAAGCCCGCAGACCCGGCAATGCATCACCAAAGGTCACGCGAAGGGTAAGGTCGGGCAAAGGTCAATGGGTCAGGATGAACCATCAACAAAGATCATGAGGAGGAAATTCATCTAAAGAAACCCATAAGGAGGGCTGAGCACTGAGGCCCCTCAATGTGAGATAAAAGGATGTTGATGCACTGGAAGAAGGTGGTCCAGTCTGCAGCAAATCTTCACCCACGTTTCATCAAAGGCCACATGTCACATTTACATTTTATTTATTTAGCAGATGCTTTTACCAGAAGCGACATACGATTCAGAAAGCAGGGTCAGCCAATCG
>JAODKE010000050.1:6753415-6767297 GCA_026779605.1 Mormyrus hasselquistii | reverse complement strand
TCACACACCATGCACTCACACACTCACACACCATTCACTCACACACCATGCACTCACACACCATTCACTCACACACTCACACACCATTCACTCACACACCATGCACTCACACATCATTCACTCACACACCATGCACTCACACACCATGCACTCACACCTGGACACCTGCAGACAATTTGGTAACGCCAATCCACCTCAGCATGATTTTGGACTGTGGGGGGAAATCGGAGTACTTGGAGGGAACCCCACAATGTCACAGGGAGAACAAGCAAACTCCTGGAACTTGAACTCTGATCCCAGGGGTGTGAGCCAACAGGACTAACCACTGCACCAGCATGCTGCCCCCAGGATGTACGAACTATAAGAATTAGAATAACACACGGTGATATTATCCACTTAGGCATAAGTGATTTTAGTTTTCCTGCAGCAGACTGGCACCCTGTCCTTGATTTAGCACAGGCTTCACGTCTCCCTCAGATCCTGACCAGCATAAGAAATTGAAAGATGCATGGGTAGATGCATGGGTGGATGCATGGATGGATGCATGGATGGATGCATGGGTGGATGGATGCATGGATGGATGCATGGATGCAAGGACAGATGGTTCTTTTTTTGTTGCAGAGGGGGGTTAGGCGAGCTGGTGTTTTGAAATTGCAGTGTGTGGTTGTGTGTGTTTGTGCCCTGTGTTAGACTGCCATTCCATCCCGAATATCCCCTGCCATGTGACCTGTGATGGACTGGCATCCCATCCAGGGTGTCCCCTGCCCTGTGCCCCTGTGCATTCTGGAGTAGGCTCCAGGCTCCCTGCAACCCTGTACTGAACACAAAACATAGGCAGATGGATGGTATCTAATATTTTTATTACCCTGCTTATGGTTTCCTGCTGGCAAAAACTGTAAAATTACAGTAGCTGCAGGTAAGCTTACCATAGGTTTGCAACTTGAGCCTAAAACCCCTTGGAAATGAGTCAAAGCCTTAATTCCTACTCTGCACAACAGCCGCTTGCCAACATCATTGCTTCTGCAAAGGCCACAAGTGCCAGTATGCCTTCGACAGGTGACACCCAGGTCATCTTCATCTTCATCCTATCTCAGGAAGCACAGGACAGAGGGCATCCTGAATGGATCATGGGTCCATTGCAGCTTGGTTTCAAAGATCTGCTAGTTCAGTTTTGCCACTCAGTACCTGTGCAATGCAATGACAGTCATATCATGTGACTATTTCAATTAACAAGCAATTAACTTGAGGTTTAAGCTGTGTCGATTAATAAACGCATATCCTCCCTGGGGAAGGGAACAGGGTAATTCTCACATTCATCTTCATATAAAAATGTCAGTGGAGCCCCCGCCAGCTCCCCCCTCACAGATGCCATGAGTTTCAAATCCCGGCATTGGGGAGGGGTGGTGTTGAACCAGGACAACATTGATCTGTCTTTAGCTCCAGACACCCGTGCACAAGGTTTCAAAGGCCCAGAGAAGGCTTGGCTGTGACTTCTGCTGTGGCAGCACAGTTCAAAGAGGCTACCAAACAAGCTGGGAGAAGACATCGAGCCTGGTACTGCCCCAGTTCTGGTATGGGAGATGGCGTTGAGTGTGGTACTGGCCCAGTTCAGGTCATGGAAGATGACGTTGAGCGTGATACTGGCCCAGTTCAGGTCACGGGAGATGACGTTGAGCGTGGTACTGGCCCAGTTCAAGTATGGGAGGCAATGAGGCTGGGACAGACCAACTGTCCCAACCACTGGTTGAAAGTTTGGGGGACAACCCTCCCAGCAGAGAAAGGGCAAAAGGGTCTGTGTCTGAAATAATATAACAGACTAGTGGGCAATTCTTTTAAAACGAATAAGTGATGAATCTTGAATTTTGACATGCAGGGAATAAAAACACCCCGAACACTGGAGGCAGGAATCCACCCTCATACAGCAAGACTCTTAAAGGCAGATGCATTTTTTTTTTTTGTGCCAGCCTGCAAATGTTAATTTGTCATAATGATTATCTGGCATACATACTTCCATTTATGCTTCTGGCTCATTATTAAACCTGTAGTGAGTAAGTAATTATAGAATAATAGATAGTTATAGAACTGAGACAGATGGGTATATAGTGTGTGCAATAAATAAAATTTATTTTAACTTCATAAAGGTGAAACTAATCTTAAAAGATTAATACCTGCTGCAGACTCTGTTAACAAATTTCTGTGTTTCAGAATAGGTGTCTACCGGGTCTGCATCCTCTTTTTCAGAGATCCCCCCCTCCCCCATTTCCCCTTGGCAGATCAGCTCTGGGTCGCTTGAGTCATTTAGATGGTGCATGTACTGTGATTTTCAAACGGCACCACAAATCTCTGCAAGATTGATAACGGGGCTTTGACTGAGCCAACAAAGGACTCACTCCTCACTATTCTCGAGACTGGCATCACAGTCCTGGCAAATGCTGATTTTATTCCAAACTTTTCCACCAGATATAAATATTTCCATGGCATATTTGACTGTATGTCTGTTTTTATGCCACCCATCATCCTTTAAAAGTGCCCAGTGTCAAGAAGCTTCACAGCATGTTGCTGCCACCTCCAGAATTCACTGCTCGCTCTTTCTTGACCTGCTGATAACATTGAGTCTGTGCCACATGTGGAGCTTTGTGTCGTGGCAAAATCGTTTTCCCGCATCGTTTGGGGTAACTTCATTGTCCGGTAGCACAGAGAGGAAATCAACAATGAACAAAGGATCAATGCAACTAAAGGATAACACAACTAAAAACAGACGGTGAATACATAAAGGAGAGTCGGGAATAAAATAAGCATAAATGTAAAACCTTAGCCTTAAACATTAACCACATCACTCCTACGCTTTCTGGCAAACTCTGGAACCTTTAAGCCTGCTCTGTTTAAGTACTGCCTTGTTCTTTTCATCCTTCTACACACGCCAGGCTACTGAGCACTTGATAGTATTGACTGCTGCATTTCTTGCTTGACTCTTTCAGCGTGATCAATGGACTCTCCTTGGCCTCCATCAAAAGTCTGCTTCCTGTCTGGCAGCAAACTTTTTAAGGGATGGCCTTTTGTATGAAGTGCCAGGGCTTCAGTATTTTTCTTTAACTATTTCAACATCATTTTGTGCCTTTCTATTGATCTACAAACAGCTTTTTATTCAGATAAAGTGACAGCCAGTGTTGTGGAACACAATTCATGAAACAATCGTTTGGAAGACTGTTGTAAATGTAAAATCTGTTCAAATTTTAAGCTACCTACACTTACATGGACAGAATATTTATATAATCAACATTAAGCCCTTATCATTACTACAAACTATCTATTCAGCTTTTTTTTGCTTGTTTTCCTTTTGAACAGTGGTACAGGTCATGTCCGTGGTAAACGTTAATTCCTAGGGCGCCGCATGTACAGCGTTCTTATCAGGAAGCAGCCAGGATCCTGGCCTTATATTATTTGATTGATGTGACCAATTAGGAATTTAAACCCTGCACAAAACCACACAGAGCGTCACCTGGGAAGCTCAGGCAGAACACGAGTCAGTCAGGTCAACTGGAGCATTAAAAGTGGAAGAGGAATCAGTCCTGCACTTCATTAATAAAAAGGCGGATTTACTCATCTCAGGCCACAATCTGATAAATTATTTAAAGCCCGCAGTATTTCCTTCCAGTAATGGGGACTTAGTTTATGGCCCTGTCACCACGTTAAATAAAGTCCATTCCAACCACTGGTGGTGAATTTAACTAGCAGTGCAGAGTGATGACACTTAAAGCTGAATAAGACAGAGAACAGGACAAAACAGACATCAGCGAACTCAGTGAGATCCGGAGGATTAATGGCACGTAGCCTGACTTCAGGTCTCTCGGGTCGTTAAAATAAAGGTGGAGGCTCTCTCAACGAGAAGGATACTTCTGTGTGGAAAGATCTGTGAGGCTGGAACCTCCACCAGCTTTGCCTGTATCCTTTAAGGAAGGTGTTCTTACTGTTTGACATACGCTGTTGCTAATTACCCTGGGCTACAGTATATGGTGCTGTTCTCTGTCCATAGACAACAACCACTGTAAAATACCTTCCTTCAATTTATGTCACTAACTTATTCCTGAGAAAATGTAAACCGGAAGATGCAAATTGAAAACCGTGCCCATTATTCTAAAAGGGAAGAATTATAGTGCATTTATAGGCCAACCCCAGAAACCCAAATTTTAATATGTCACTAGTAAAAAAATTACAGGATAACCTATAAAAAATAACAACATTAAAATTGCATTGAAACATACAAAATAAATGTGAAAAAACGCAAATCAAAAAAAGCTAGATACAGAAGCAGAGTGACGGATGACGGATGAAATTGGTCCATAAATCGATTCTTGCATTTGTCAGAACTTCTGAACATAAAAAAGTGAAACAAAAATGTATTTACCATGTTTATATACATTGTGTTACTTAACAGCATTTGGCAAAAAATTCACTTAATTTTGCGAAGACTCTCGTATTACTAATAAGGACACATTTTGAAAAAGACTACGATGTTAAGATTATTATGGCATTACTTTAAGAAATCATTTTATCCGAACCCAAGCTGCTCTGCCTATGCCTGCAGTGATCATGAATAAGTCAACAAAAACATGTATAATGGTAAACCCCTTGATATACTTTGATAGACAAGATACCTAAAAATAGATGTGTAGGATAGGGCACTAGAATGAATATTCAGCAGCTTCGCATTTTGAAAATGCCTTTGCAGTTTTCAAAAGATAGACACCGCGGAATCACAGGGAGATGTCGAAATCGGTTAATGAAAAGGGCTCGTCACAATGGCTCCTTCACAAAAGGACAACCACACAAACAAATCGCGGCTGCTGAACCAAGACAAGCACCGCGAGCTTTTAAACAACCTGAGAGACATTTTAAAAAATAAAGATAAAAAAATCAAAATGTTCCTCTGACTGATCACAGGCACAATTTTCCGGCAAATGAGAAGTCGGCGCGTGATCAGCACCTGTTACAATGATCGTAATCACAGAGCCCTCAGTTTGAGCCAAAACCAGCTAGTGGTCTGAAGCATGCTGGTGAGTCTGCATCATGCCACAATATCTAAAGAGAATGTGAAGGCTGACAAAAGCCAAAACACCTTCAGCTCCGCTAAGGCATACGCAACTAGCTTCCTTCAACAAAGCAAAATCATCTTAGATTGTCATAGAATAGTTTAATGCCCTTATGGTTTCCTATGGTTCCTATGCAGTAACCATAGTTTTACTACGGTATCCATAGCACTTCATGGTAAAACAAAAACCATGGTTTATGACAAAGATTATACTATGGTTTAACTGCAGCGAAACCATGATTAAACCATAGTCATGGTTTCCACAGTTACCCAAAAAACCATGAAATACGTCAAACCATTGTAAACCATGGTTATTTAATCAGTAAAACCATGGCTTCCAGTCCACTATACTTGTCAGTATCTCAAGTCTGAAATGATTTAACAGTGGAACGGAACAGTAAGAAGCCACATATAAAGTATGTTACTGTATTTTGTAGTTAATAATCAGATTAGTGTTTTATTCACAAAGACTCTGAAGTACTCTCAAATGCTAATGAACATAAATGCTAAATGAAAGAGTTACAGTTTCACATGACTACACCTTGTCCCCAAAACCCTTACAGTTGAGCAAACCAAATATCTATTACTATGCAGTTTGGGTCATGCTTATATTATTCTGTGAGTAACACAGGGTGCAACCTCGACCATCAACGGGGAGCACAATCACTTGGAGAAACACTGGGACCAGCTGTCTGTGCACTGTGTGAGGAAGCACCAAGAGGAAACCAACACACATGGGACGCACGTTCCAGAGCGGTGGCATTGGTCAGCCTGACGATAACAGAGCAATGCCCCCCCCCCCCCAAATGAACTTATAAAGAACTATAACTGACCAACAATAGAAGTATGCAAATATCACCAGATTACAACTTTCATTGTTCTTATACGCAGGGGTATACAGTAAACGGGCAGGCATGCACGACTGCTGTCGCTAACGGAAACAACACGAGGCAGCAGAAAAGAGCCACTACAGCTGAAAGCAGCCAGAAAGCATCAGCGCGTCCCTCACAGGTAGAGAACCTGCCACCATCTGTGCCTCCATCCAATAACACCGGACCCAAACTCCACCCATCCATTATCCTGTTTCTAGCATTTAAGCATTACTTGTTTTCATCAGTCTATTACATGTCTAATGCTTATTGTCTCTTTATTAGTTTATTTGTATAATATTACTTGTTCTAAACTGGGTCTGGGTGAATCCACTGTACAATGCACATAGGCAATAAAATATTCCATATCTTATATCATTCATTTATTCTAGGTAAATAAATTATTGCATTTCAGGACATGGTGACTGTAAGTCATCGCAAGAAACCTGAGCACTCAATGTGACACATGCACATGAGACAGAGGTTCAAAGCACAGGTCACCTGGGCCAAATGCCTGGGCTGCAGGAGGAAACAGGAGCACCCAGAAGAAACCCACAGGAACATGGAGCGAACATGCAGACACCGCAAACACGGGGCAGGGTAGCATACTCCAGCCTGTGGGCGACAAGTCTACCCACTAGGCTCCTGACAGTCTTCCAAAAAGCACAACACGTTGCTTCAAAAGCATAATCTCTGAGATGCCAAATGCGGTTTGGGCTTCCAACCGAAAGAACTATCGGGTGACCGTGGCGTGTGCGTGTAAAGGAGCCGAAACGCTTAAAAACGGATAAGGGAGATATCCGAGGCGCGGGAATTAGCAGCGACGGCCTGACTAACACACAACGGGAAGGTTTTAGCCATGTGTCTGCAGCATCACCTGAATATGGAGATCTTCCAAGACATGGACCCAGCCCAAAGAAGGCGTTGGCTGGAAGCATGTTATTGGGACAACTGGACCTCCCTCAGAGGCTGCCTGGGTGGTGGTTGCTAACATCCAGCCGCCATCTACCCGGCTTTCCATCATCTACAGCAGGGGTGGCCAATCTTATCCGCAAATAGCCGCTGTATATGCGGGTTTTCACTGCAACTCTCTAATTAGATTACTAATCAGAGGACTGATTGGCTGTGGAGTCCTCACATCTGTGTCTGAGCAGGGGCTCTTTGCGGATGAGGTTGGCCAGCCCTGATCTACAGCATTCCCTGTCCCTGGTCTGATGCTTAGCGGTGCTACGCCAAGTAATAGCCACAAAAAGGAAAACTGCTCAGGGAGATCATTATATTGGAGACACCATTTATAAGGAAGGCACCCTGAGGCTCAGGAAACTTTGCAACAGAACCCTGCCCCATTTCTGCTTCGGCCAATCAAATCACTTTTTAGATGAGCTACTTGGGTACACATGGCAGGTTCGATTTAATAAGCCAAAGGGAGGGCAGTTATAACATGCCTATGAGACATATTTAAAGATAATCACGAGTAGCAATTATGTCTTTACAGTATGTATGTAAATACTAATTAAATATGCATGGTACATCCAAAGCTTCCCCAAAGAACAGCACTAGACGGCTAATTTGTATTGACATGGTAAAACGTGGGAAATCGTCTTTTGTTTTAACAGAGAGGCTGCAAACCCTCATTAACCTCAACACGTTAATGGCACAAGATGCATTTCGGTTCCGCTCCATTACTTACCTGACAGTCCTGAATGGCTGACTGTAACATGCCACGACTGTCACCCATCTATGCTCATAAAAAAATCTTTTGGATTTATCATGGAGTTAAAAAAAAAACAAGCATGGGAAGAGAATATAAAAACATTTTTAAATTCAGGGACAAACTGTTGATATATTGCAGCAATATTCTGACTTTTTTTTTGTGAATGCTTCATTATAAACACGGGCAGACTTCTCCGTGCGGCTGCCAGTCTTAAAATGAATTGACATCAACATTTTAAATCGACGCATCTTTTTTATTTAATTGAAATTACTATTATGCGTCTAAAACGTTTCAATTCACTATCACAAATATTTTCCTTTAATATCACTAGGTAATCATGAGAGTAGTTTAAATGATCACAAAACAAAAAGTTTGTTTTACACTGTGCCAGGTTTGGCGGCACACTGCATGGGCACCAAGGCAATGTGCAAGCGCCTGAAGACAAAACACACAGGCGCTATTCAGAAGTAGCAAAACTAAGCAAATAAGCAAAACTAGGGCTGTGCGATACGACGATATATATATATATATATATATATATATATATATATATATATATCAGATGACTAAACAGATGTCTTTTGATATTATGGTCTATCGTTTATTTGGTGGTGTCGCAAAATACATTGTTCACAGCAACATTTTTTCATCATTTGAATGACTGCAATGTTACACGCCGTCACATGTGATGTGGCACTTGTTTGGAAGTTTTTATTGGACTTCATTATTTATCACCCACAGAAGCCAATCCAAAAATATGTACCATGATCCATATATTTTTTTTAAATACTTATGCGTTCCCTCGCAATACTTTCATGTTACATCGCAATCGTTGTGCAATCGAACTGCACTTGCCTAGTTGATATTTGCTTCAACATTACCTAATGTGGTCGCTGAACTGTCCCTTTCTTGATTTCAACACGTGCGTATCGCCATAATTTACTAAAACATGTGGCGTGCTCCGCTAACGAATTCAATACGCACAAGGATACACCGAATGTATACAGATTACTAGTTTTTGGGCGTCACAATACGTATATGTTAACATTTTAGGCATATTACTACTATGCTTATTCAACTGTGGACGAAAATAATTTTCGTATAGTGCCGAAAAGCATTATCTAAAGTCCATTATCTAAAGCCCTGTAATAACATAGATTTGTTTGTTGTCAAATAAAATTAACTTAAACGGTCTATTTGATTTTCTGGAGTAAGATTCATTGTTTATATTAATTGACAAATCGGTAAAATATTCATCAAATGAAACATATAAAAATAGTAAGTGGCATCCCTGCTTCTCAGGCTTCTCAGAATGATCAAAGTTTGCAGAAAAGTAACAAAAAACATTTAAAAAAATTTCTGACAGTGATTTTCTGTTGGAACAGAGAAAATTCCACTACTGCAGATCACCCATAAACACGCCTTCGACTTGTTCACATTAGCATAAAAACAAACCACTCAAGATATTTTAAAAGAACTTTAAGCTTTTAAAATTATTTTGCTAAATTCAACTCCTGGCAGGACAAAAGCTACTTCACGTTACGTGGATAATGTGTCTTTCCAAGCAGAACCATCTCGCAGGAGGAGTTCCATGAGAACTTTTCAGAATTTGCGATTCTGAGCAAGACAAAGTGGTTATTGACATTTTCAGAGGTCATAACATGAAAGAGCAGTTTCCTTTATTTAATGCCTTAGGAGGAGCCATGAGAGCTGAGTTTCTCAATAGATGTGACAGCTCAGTGTATGAGTGGTGTTTAAATAGGAAGGAAAGCACACATACAGGGAATCATAACAAACGGACAATTCGGAGAGTCTTTTTACCTTCCAATAAAATTCCCAAAAGCTTCAAGATTTGCAGCTTAACTGCAAATAGGTCCCGATTTTAATTGCTGCGTTGAGCAGAGCAAACTGCCAAATGAAAAGAGGTTTGTTCACCACAAGAGATGGAAACTAGAAACAATAAAACAGAAAAAACAGCATTACATCGCGAAAAGAGGAACTGTAGGAAAAATAATTCTACAGAAACTGCAAGAGAATTATATATCCATGCAAACTTACACATCTCAACAGGTCATGTGACCCTGATTCCTTGCTTCACCTGTCATAGCAGCCCAGCGACATCTGAGGTTTAATTGATTCTGTAATGACCTATATACCTTATTAATTATTATTTATCTTCAGATTTATGCTTTTATAAGCATATAATCTAATGACATGCTTTAATCCTCTAATGTATATCTGTTAGCTAATTGCTCTCTTTGTATAAGATTTGGCCTTCAAAAAGATTGTTAGAACAAAAAAGAATGAAAGTCATTTTATGAATGCCGGTATAATTGTTTTGGATTAAAGACCAAAAGCACGACTGATGTGAAAATTTAATCTCGGAACAGAGTGATGCAGCAGCTATGGGTGACCTTTAAAATGCTCCAGGATATGGAAATTAACACATCATTTAATCTAACATTAGCCTAATGCAATTAAAGACTGGTGGCGACACATCATTGAACCTGATGTTCTTCATTTTTCTCCATCTTATGGGGAATCACAGGACGAGGCAGGAGCTTCAGAAATCCAACCCTTTGTCATGACCATCTCTAAGTGGATCACAATCCGGACAGTGCTGTGCAGCACAATTACACTGCATGACAGGAAGAGTCGGGATGTTCTGGCAGCGTGGCTCGACGCATCCGAAATCCTGGATACCTCTTCTGCTACGCTGCACGTAACTGCTGGCATGGCATCCACAAACATACGGTAAGTGCACGCCGATCCGGCCACCCACAGAGGCCCACGTCTGGATCCAGTCCAAGGCCCACTCTGAAGAGACCATACTCCAGCAGGTTTCACAGTCTATATTTCAGAACTTTGTAAATCAGTAGTGATTCTAATCACCATGCCACTATCGACGTGGATGTAACTGGAGAGTCGGCCTAATTGCTACATGAGCCCCGTCAGTTCAAATCACACAGCCACCTATACAGTAGTTACTGCTATTGTGCATTTACTCACATGATCATGAAGGCATTCAAATCCTGCTAAGGAAATGTGTGCTAACATCTCTTCCTCTATCCTTGGTGAGCACACAGTGTTCAAGAAACAACATTCCATTGCTCCCTAATTGTCAGGAATGATCACTGAATTGGTATTTTTAATATAACTACATTTAATAGCTGCTTGGTAGAATGCAATGAGAACACAGCAACAGAGATGTTGTTATTGAAAATATATCTCGACTTATCGCGAAAGAGTGACCATTCTCAAAAGGATTAGACGGGATATAAACAGAAAAAGGACCTTTTTCCACCGGGAACACTCTATTGAGTTTTGTAGCCTCAAGTTAAATATGTGGTCATATTTATATCATGTGAAGCAATGGGAATGGAGCAAGAAGAAATAAAATAAAGAGTAATTAGGATCTGTTATACTGTGCTGTGCATCACAGCAGGGCAGAAAATCCACACGATTACATCCCCCCCCACCCCAATGTGATTTCAGAAGTAGCAAAAAATAGCAGAGAGGAACAGAGAGGAAAAACATTTTCAGAGGGGACCTGAAGGCATGCGGAGGCTGACTATGAATAGTTCACAGTCTTCGGTGTCTGTGCTGAGAAACTAGCAGCAAATGCGGTGAAATAAAAATAGTTAATAGTTAACAAAATATGGGTCAGTCTTGTGTATCTTTGTATTGTATTGGATTCCTGTTGCGATTTGACATGTTAGTTCCTTAAAGCGTTGCGCTGTTTTCGGAAACGAGCTTCCCCTGATCGGCAGCTCCTGATCACCCGGAGTGTCTGTCCTTAAACGGGGAACACGTCATTGCGAAGAGGTTCATCAAACAGAACCAAACCACTCCACACCCAAGCAAGGTTGTATAGTCCATATTCATGACCACTGGGATCTGAATTTTGATTATTCACATCCATGTGAATCTCACTGTGACCTTGGACCCCCAAGGGTTTGTTTGTGCTGTATCGAACTATACAGTTTTGCTTCCCCTGCTCCATTGTCCCATCGCTTTCATTCACTATCCATTTACACTTTTGTTAGCCTAAACTGTTCTATGGCAGTAAGTGCCTCTGTTGTTTGATTCTTTCTTTAGTGCTTTAGGGCTAGAAAATTAGGAAGGGTGTCATATAAAGTGAATTGAAGTTGGCCCTTCTCAAAAAAAGAGACAAATCAGCTGACAAGGAGTCATATTACCATTCATTTCTACATTTTACTGCAGTGGCTAGATATATGTTTCATGTACTGTAGTTTCAGTCTCTATAAAAGGTTCTTCCATTCTAAATTCATGGCAAGCCCCGTTGGTTCTAGCTGATGCTGCCATCCTAGACCATCCATTTTCGTAGGCCTTTCATCACAAAGCACCTTGGCTCGGTCCGCTGTCGCCTCATCTCCGGCCCGTTTTGAACAGCACTCGTCTGAAGGAGCGGCCTTGGCTTTGCTGATGTCTGGGTGGCTCTGACAAGCAGATTCCCTGGTGTCAAGGGTGTCTGGAAAGCCCTTGAAAGACGATGTTGGGGAAAAAAAATCCAGATCCTTATCGTAGGGAGGGAAGAATATTACACGTTTTCACAGCTCCTTGCCACCATCTCCTTACATATTCCGCTCGCCCTTTTTTTTTAGCAGGCATTCAAACCACAAAGTGCCTCATATTATTGCAGCGAGCTAAAGTCACTGGCATAATACTGCTTGAGAAATTCTGTAAAAAAAACAACCTGAGCAGATACAATTCCTTAATGGCTGACAACTCTGTAAATATGGCCACAAATGTATTCATTTTGGTGCTTTTATTAGATTTTTATGGAAGGTGACATTACTCAGAAATATAATCTTTGGTTGAATAAAAAGCACCATGCAGCGCCAAGATGGCCTACCAGAGTAACAGCGTTGTTCGTAAATGTTAGCGGCCACAAAATGAACGCCTTT
This sequence comes from Mormyrus hasselquistii, assembly GCA_026779605.1. Lineage (NCBI taxonomy): Eukaryota > Metazoa > Chordata > Actinopteri > Osteoglossiformes > Mormyridae > Mormyrus > Mormyrus hasselquistii. Next base: position 6,754,697 of record JAODKE010000050.1, on the reverse strand, counting down.
AAAACATGAACGACTGGGCACTTTATGATCAGGGTACTACTGCACTTAGACTGGCTGCTAAAACCCTTAGCTTTGTTGTCCTGGAAGGATTAGCTACCGGGCAGCAAATGTTGATGGGACCTCTGAAGTGTATGAGCAATCACTGAAAATCAGTCGCCTCGCATGTTAAATAACACACCCGCTGCAAACTGACTTACATTATACGGGTCATGAAGCTCACACTAGCCATCAAAGGGTTCAGCCTGTGAGTCCTTTTATCCATTGTGAAGGCTTAGAGATTACAAACCACAATAGCTAATCACAGTCCTCCTGAGCCTTCAACAATTTTTCCAACAAAAGCTAATTCCATTAACAGAATACAAGTTCCCAAGATCCCAGAGGCTCCCTGAAGGAAGTTCCACACAATATTAGATTTCATCCTCTGCACTCTCCTGTACATCCTCTGTTCTTTCCAGGATAGACTCTCTGCAGTGGTTTTTCCTCCAGTGAGGTTGCTTTGAGTTCTGTCAGCCGCATCATGTGTAAGTCCTAGAACCAAAATGGATGCTTTTTCTGTTCACATTTCAACACTGTTCTGTTCTGATGCAAACATCTGGCTTGGCACTAGGCAGGTTTGATTTGGGGGTGGGGGGTAATCAGAGACCTTGGTTGGGCACCACTGCACACATTTATTTATTTTATACATTTTAAAATATAGAGATTATATGGTCAATCACAAGTGAAATATGAGAAACAGTTATTTCTAAGAAACTTCTTTCCATGCGCCTTACTGAGTCAAAAGCGAGAGCCGATGTCAACTGTGCCTCAAGACAACTTACCCTGCATCCCTATGAGGTTGCTGCAATCAATCCGAACCATGCCGTGAGGGCCTGAGGCAGCGACACAGGAAACGTCAGACTAAACAAGACAAGCCATGTACCAGTCTAGTTGTGCAAATGCGAGCCGATCCAAGAAGCCCCCCCCCCCAGTGTCACACATTCAAGATAATCTTACAACTGCTACATTTTCACCACAAGTGGACCACTGTGGGGCTAAACAGGTGAGGCGGCCCAGTTAGCCACGATTTGACGTGGAAAGAGAATCTGAAGGGCACGGTGTTCAGAGGACAGGCGGCTACAGAAGTTCAGAAAGATGTGCCTCTCACTGGTGTTGTCTTACACGCTGCCTCATCTCTGATTGTGTCAAGCGCCTTTTTCCTCACTCACCCCCCCATGAAAATATCTACAAAGAAGCGAGTGGGATTATCTCCGGTAGCCTCTCACCACTCGATGGTGCCCAGGAT